>JALXJV020000004.1:7507454-7544125 GCA_024633595.2 Lepomis macrochirus | reverse complement strand
ACATGACTGTTACACAGTTTATTTGCAATGATTAGCACGACAGCCTGCTGAAACAGTTGTATAATGTCTTCTGTGGTTCTGACAGGAGCTTTTTTTAGGTATAACCTTGATTATGTCACGGTGATGTCATCAGATTTAATCCAGCTCATAGAAGGAGATGACCATCATCCCTATTCCCAAAACAGCCACAAGTCAAAGTCAACAATATATTCAGGCCTGTGGCTCTCTCACCTCCATCCTCTGCAAATGCATGGAGAGGGTGGCTGTGTTGGAGCGTAAACCTCCACTGTGACTCCAGTTTGACTACCAGGATGAAAAACAGGAGTTGAGGATGCCAGCCTAATACAGCTTTATGGAGATGCAATAGTAAATTCCTGGCATACCATTTTAAGATTCAGCTTATGTCAACAGTCTACTGACCAATCAGAATGACTCTCTCATCATGAGACAAAATTAGCATCAACATTTCACTTTTCTAGACGACAGAACATGTTGAAAATGCCACTGCCACTTGATGTCTTCTAGTTCTGTGATCATGTCAATATTTTATTCTGGCTTTCTGTTTCATGAAAAATATCAGCAGCCAAAACTTGTTCAATCAGTGTTTGTAATATGAGTCACATTTCTTTCTACATTTGCTTCAGAAACAGAAGCTCAGAAAAACCACACACTCATTCACGCACATCTGCAGAAATAATGACACCACATTAATCTTTATTGAGGTCTAATTCATTTGGGTGGCCATCATAGTCTTAAATCTGGCCACCAATGCTCCTTAATATGTTACTTAACCCCCCTCAAAGACCCCTGGAGGTCCCTGGACCACACTTTGAGAACCACTGCTTTAGGCTGTTAAAACAAACAAAAAAAACGGTCACCTCAGGCAGCGAGCACACACTCGTCTGGTTCCTCAGAAATATGAGTTACACCAGATAAGATTAGATAAGACGTTACTTTATTGATTTCCGCAGGGGAAACTCAAAGTGGCACAGCGGCTCATTGGCATAAAATGTGATGTGTTGCAACATTCATGTTTGACAGCCCGGCTAATGGCAATTAAGACTATTCTCAAAAGCTGGGGCCCGGTGTGCTGGCCGCTTTCTCAGGAAAAATGTTTTCAATTATCTTATAATCAAACACAATCTGATCTCATTGTTTTTAACTGAAACTTGGTTTGACCAAATTACCACTGCACCTGTTCTTATTGAATGACTCCCTCCTATGCAAGAAGATGTCTTTTGGAAATGCTGCTTCTTTTGTAGCTCTTCAGTTTAATTTCTCTTCTCGAGTTATTTTTCTAAATATCTACAGGCCACCTAAATAAAATTCAACCTTTTCTGATGACTTTGGTGAACTGCTGTCGATAATCTGTATTGACTTTGACTGTGTAGGTATTGTTTGTGATTTTAACATCTATGTTGACCTCCAGGTCAAGCATGTGACAGAGCCCACACACAATAAGGGCCACACTCTGACCTAATCATCTCTGAAAGTTTCCAAGGTTGTTGTGACTGTTGTTGCTCTTTGATCATTCCTGTGTTTCTGTTTTCTCCAACCAGACAAATTTTCAAACAGAGGCGATCACAACGGCATCATCCACAAAACGCCTGCTCTGAAGAATTTAATCTGATTTAAAAAGTTTTGGAAATCCTGGTTTTCTTTATCAAGACTTTGCAGTTATTTCTTGAACACAGAAACCATGTCTGGTGGCATCATGGAGGTCCAGAGTGACGTCAGGAACTGTCTGAACATGTGTTGATGTGTTTGTTGACTTTTCCAGTTAAGTAACAAAATAGTCAAAGATCCTGTACGGATATGTTTTAAGACATAAAAATATGTAATGTTTCTACAGTAAGTTTAATGAGCTGGTTTCAATTCTTTAATATGCAAATGTTTTTGTATTTCTGCTCCCTGTGGTGTATTTTTGTGATGTAGATGTTTATGGTTGAGCTCATTTTTACTCCTGTTGGGTAGTTTCATCTACAGCAATGCATCATGTTTATAGTGTGGCTATCCTGTGAGAACCACATATCTCTAAAATCAGAAAAACAGCAGGTTTTCAGCTTTGTGTTGATGCATTTTCCAGCTGATCCAAGTTGGGTTTAAATTGTTTCAGAAGAAGTAGGATTCTTTCAGCCCATAAAAGTAACTCTTCATCCTGCAGTTTGTCACAAAAAGTAAAATCAGCACCTCAGGAGATACTTGGTTTCACTGGAGAAGAAGGGGATGAAAACTGTAATCTGAAAAGTAACTAAAGCTGTCGGACAAATGTAGTGGAGCAAAACTACACAAAATAAAATACTCAAGTAAAGTTCTTGAGTAAAAAAACTTTGTTACATTCCACCACTGTGAAATACCACTGCTCCTGAGCAGTACTTTACTTCACACTGACATTTGACTGAGTGAGGAAATAAAAAACCTCAATAGGTAAAATAAAGCTGTTAGTGTTAAACTATCTCTGCTTGTTGTTGTTGTCAAAATATGTTTTATCAGCTTGTTTCATTTAAAGTGTTTTTTATCCTCAAAAACTCTTTATTAAAAACCAACAGTAGTAAAATGTTGATCACGTTAGAATTGGTCCAACACAGTAAAATCACTTCAGTTTCTTTTCTCAGAGTTTGAACAGACAGAAACATCAAAAACAGCCACAACATACAGTTTGACATTTTTCATGTTTTATTCAAACGTTTGGACAGAAATGATTCAGCTCTGCAGGAAACGACTCGATACAAGTTCATCATCAGTTAGAAACATCAACATACATGAACTTTCAGAGAACTCAAATATCACAGTCAGCAACATGAACTCAAATAAAGATTTATAGCAGGACTGTCAGACTGCATTCATTTTAGCTAAGTGTGGACACTAAGTGTAAAGTTCAATGTGTACCTGTACCTGACAGACTCTGGCTTTACACCTTAAGAAATTAAAAAAGCAATACAGGCTTGAACGAAATAATGACAATAACACAAATATAAAAATAAAAAAAGTTACCTCATATTTTTCACTTTAGCTACAAAATATTCATATTTACAGTGTAACAGCTTTAGTGTTTCTGTCCATGCTTCCAAATTAAACCAGAATGAGCTTCATGCACATTCAGTACCTCAACCTCACTTTCATCTTGCCACCATCCCAACTATGTGCCCAACCACAACCCTAATTCTAACTTTAACCTGAAACTCATTTTAACTTTAACCATAAAACTAAGTTAAAATGTCCTCAACGCCATATAGTCTGGTCTAAAATTCAAACTAGTTTTCACAAAACAGAAATAGAAATGCACAGTTGTAGCCAACTGCACTGCACATATAGCTAGTTAAGTTTTTGAATACAGTAGATGCCCTCCAGGATCAATATTGTCATATTGATGTTGAACCTGAACCTGCAGGAAGGAAAACAAAGTATCCAGCCTTATGTAAACACAGAATGCTTAATGAATGACAAGATAAAACAACTATTGAGACTCTAAACATGAGACATCTGAATAACACGTGTTGTGTTGTCTGCTCATCATGAATATATGTTGATACAATACATTATTTTAACTTACCTGATCTGATGCAACGCACGTAAAGCACAGCTACAACAACTACAACAACAACAACAACAGCAAGAACTGCAGCAACTATCCATCCAGTGGAGGACTCTTTGGAAGACCCTGAAACAGATCATAAAAAAGTGAACGTTATGGTGCTTTCAGTCCAAAAGTGAAGTGAGCGTTTGGGACGGTGCGTTTACATACAAACTAAATGCAGACTCGTATAGGCACGATTTCGTGTCGGGCGTTACGAAGGGGGCGCTGAGTGAAAAATTTCCAACTTGAGCGAGAGAGTTGGATGAAGCTGTGTCGCGATAGCCTATCACTGTTGAGATGGTCCGGAAGTCACCAACGTACTGACGTTGACGAAAACCCTCCCTTTCTGGTTTTCACATAAACACAACAGCAGAAAACAGAACAGAGCAGAACTGAACAGCCAGTTGAAATGGAGGAAAAGATAATTGTCCGTCCCAGGTTAAATTAGCGTATGGTCTGAATGCCACATAAGTCTCAGAATGTAGCTGCATATTTTTATTTATTTATTTATTTGTTTATTTATCAGGGACAATGCAAAGGAAACCCATTGTAACAGGTTACAATATCTTGAACAGATATGTTTCATATAGGGTTTTGTACCTGAAGCTAATTTGTAACCCTTGTCCCTGGTTAGGCTACTGGTTAGTGTGTCTGTATCTCTATATCCATATGGACATGTCCATTTACAAGTGAATCTGCACAAAGCATGATCAGTGATCACAGATTTGATTTTGTTTCAGCCAGTGTTTCACCTTGTCATTAAATGCTCAGATTGGTTTGTGTTTTTATTTCTGTTGGTAGGGCATTCCAAAAATGTATCCCTTTTACAGAGAAGGATGACTGACCGAAAGTGGTTTTGCACTGTGCCACCTTGCAGTTGCCAATTGCTGATCCCCTAGTGGCGATTCTATTAATATTTGTATTTGTCACATATGGACAAAGTACAGCTGGAGCAAGATTATTCACACATTTAAAAATCAATTTGATAAAAGAAAATTTAATTCAACTATCTGATTTAATTCTAAGCAAATTGTACTTTTTCAGTATTATACAATGATGCCATTTCATTTATTTTTGATCCATTATTTTCAGTGCTTGTTTATATAGTGATATAATGGGTTTAACAGTTGACTGTGAAGCCTGGCTCCATACAGTAAGACAATAAGAAATATGGGAAAATATCAAGGCATGCATAAACAGTTGAGCTGCCTTGAGGGATATATATATATATATATATATATATATATATATACACACACATATATATATATACATATATAGTGGTGGGCATAGATTCATTTTTTTTAATCTAGATTAATCTTGAAATTAATCTAGATTAATCTAGATTAAAATGGCTCATTTGAATTCTGCTGAAGGCATTTACAATATGTGTGCGAACGGGTTTCAAGCCAGGTTTCAAGCCAGGTGGCGCATTAGACCAGGGGCTCATCTCCTGTTTCCAAAATGCATCACAAACTGCTTGAGAAAGCTGTTCTACTATGATAATTGGTGATGAAAATAAATCATGTTCAATAAGATTTACTTGTGTATAGCGTGTGATGTGCTTTGCGTTTAGGTGGTAGGCTACTTAAGACTGGAAGAACTCCTACAGTAAACTAATTCTGCATTGCACAAGGTGCAAACCAGGTGTTGTGCCGAGTTTTGCCTGCCTGCCGAGAATTGCATGCACCTCCAAATAATACTTTTAAATGCAGTAAAATTCTTTGTGGACTTCATCAATGGTGATAAATTGATTTTTAGTACATATTTTATGAACGTTTAGAGTCTTTAATATTTTAATACACTTAGTAGGCTAGAAGGACCATTCCTTGACATTCAGTACATACATGGTGATAAAGCTGTTTGATCAATGAGCACAGCAAAGTGTCTGAGAAGGACCTAAAGAGGTGGATGCATAATTCGGCAGATCAGATTTTGTAGGCTCCCTGCCGAGATTTGCATCCACCTCTTTTCTCAGCATAGATGACCGTTAGCACCCGCGAGGTGCATGCAATTCTCGGCAGGCAGGCAGAATTCGGCACAACACCGGGCGGCTTCAGAAATGTTCAGTACACAAAGTGCTGTCCAACAGCTGTCTGTGGACGTGTTGCTACAGTTAGTGTGAGTAAATACCGCACAATCGCGTTTTTAATCAACCGGCGTATCAATAACTAACCTGACTAGTTGTAAACAAACAGCTGGCCGAGCGAGGTTGTAACTGGAACGCCGCCAACTCGGGTGTGACGTCATTCCCAGCTCCGCCCTCCGAGGTAAATGAAACGCAGCAACAGCTGCATCCATGTTAGCACGTCACGTTTGATGTGGTAATTTCACAGTAGGCAGACACACAGGTCCGAAGACTTGTTCTCGCCCCCTACAGTGCAATTCGGCGCTAAAATATCAAGGTGAAAGTCATCATAGCTTGCGTAGTATAGACCCAGCTCCCAACCCAACTTTGAGAATAGATTAACGGCGATATTTTTTTTGTCGCCCGATAAGAGTTTCACGTTAACGCAGCACGTTAACACCGTCATGCCCAGTGTACCATGGACACTAGCTGTGCGTTTTCAGTCATTTTAATGTAGAGATGGTGATGGCGCAATGGATAAGACTAGGGCTGGGGAAATTCGTCGACGTAATCGATTACGTAAATAAGTCGATGCGTCGCTGCATCTGGTGTGGGATTCTCCCCGACATGCTCCAGCTACAAGACCGCGCCTTCAACTTTCTAAAGTTTGGAGTATTTCAAACAGACACTCAAACAATGTGCTGCTCTGTGAGCTCTCTGAACTCGAAATAGCTTCACTGCAGCACAACTGCTGTCCACAAATACTTAAAGCAGCGTGAACACGTGAAATGAAAGTATCCCGGAGTACTTTGTCTAGACGGCAGCACCGCAAATCGTGTTTACTTTCTGTCGCCACACAAGCAAGGCACATTATCAGCATGAGGACACGTAGTCCGTTAAAATGTTTATCTCCTTAATGTTAAAACGTACTTTCTGTCTCGCTGCTGTCATGGTAACATAACATTACACCGCGTGACATCTAATGTTTGGCTGTTTCATATTTTCTGTTTATTTAAGTGTTTCCCACAGAACGGGGGGAGCGTGCGTGCATCGATATTAAATATACAGCGTGCTAGCCTCAAAAATGGTGACAAATCAATACATAATTAAATAAATAATAAAACAGACAAAGGAGTATATTAATACTCTCTTGTTGCAGTAAAGAACTTCAAGGAGAATCTCACCATTTAAATGCACATAGGTCTCAGTATAAATCTGATGTTTGATCTCCTCCTGTGTGGCTACACAGCGATAGTTGTCAGTCTTCTTCACAGTAGTTTGGAGGGTGATGTAGAAGCTGCCTCCTCTTTCTGAGACCTGTGGCTCCTCAGCAGGAAGTTTGTTTCCAGCACTGTCCTGCCACTCTACTGTAGGCTTTGGAAAAGCACCAAGAATTTCACACTGCAGCAGTGACCAGTCCTTCGTTTCATGAGGTGTCCTGACAGACGGCTTTGGAGATGCTCCTATGAAGACAGTATAAATGGACAGTTATAAAGTGTAAATCAGTTATAAAGGAGAATTACACGTCTACTCATATTATGACAGATACAGTGAAGACGTTTGGATAACCTTTGAATTTTTATGATACATATGTTGAGCAACAAAATAGTAAGAATTCAAATATTAAGCATAAAGGTGTGTCCCATCTTTTTCCTGGGATCCATACACTTCTTTGTAATGCACTAAAATTGTTTGAAACAGTTGTGCAATATAAAACATGCTTTTTTCTAAAAAATAACTAATCTCTGGTTTCATAAACTGTATCATTGAGAAATTTCTGGAATTATTTTTTATCCGTCATTTATTTAGCTTTCAATCTGCAGGTATTCTTGTGATCTGAATTCATTCTTCAACATGAAATCCATAAAAACTCCACTGAGATCTGTGATCAGCTTCTCCTCATGACAAGTTTAAGAGACATACTTACTAAACATTGTAAGAATTTAAAGAAAACTTTTAAAACTTGTAATAAAGCAGTCTTAGTAGCCTAAATCCTTCATGAAGGTTATAATGTTTTAGTTGACACTGTTTTAGAGACATGTTGATTGGACTTGGATTTGTCATTTTGGAGGCTGTTGTTTGTGCTGGTATTGAATTGTTTTGCATTATACTGACAGGTGTTGTCATAATTTTGTCCACCCAATTTATATCGAAGAGTGTAACCAAAATAACAAAAACACTGCGCAGTGCGCAGGATGGTAGAGGTTAATTTAACGTTTAACTTATTAACTTCTTAAATAGTTAAAGTATGCTGGTGTATGAATGTCTCCAGTTATCAGTGATGAGTTCACATCCAGGTGATGTAGAGATCAGTGACGTCACGTCATCAAAAACAGGACTCACCTGCGATGTTTTCACCGGATCTGTCCTTTAAGATAGGATCTAAAAGTAAAAACAGAACACATTGTGAGAGTTCTTGTGAAACATTATTAACTTAATAGAGGGTAATACTTACACCAGTCACATCAGTAAATGAATCTTTAACTGTTTAATGAAACACTCACCAACAACAAGCTGAATGTTGAATGTTTGACTTGGCTGAAGATTTGGAAAAACACAGGTGTAGTTTCCACTGTCAGTCACCTTCGTTTTTCTGATCTTGATGGAGGCGTTGCCGTACTTCAGTTCATCTGGAAAATGTGAGACGCGACCTTTGAACTGCTCATCTTGACCTGAACGGCCCTGACCATAAAACGATCCATCATCGTACATGAACACCTGCTGATTTATCTGCTCTTTCTTCTTCCAGTCGAAGAGTTTTGATGTAATGTCCTCCTTGGTGCTGAGGGAACAGGGTAAAATAGCATCACCGTGTTCTTTCACAATCACTGGACCTGGAAGATAAAAACATGTATTAATCAGCTTGTTCACAATTCTTCACTTGTGGACACGGGACCCTCTTGAATAAAACATGATAAGGTGCCCTATGGTAGGAAATTAGTTGGACATAAGGGCACAGATGAAAAAACTTGGGAGTTGGGAAAATATTGCATAACAGTGCATCAAAAGTGAGTAGTGTAGGTTACTACAGAGTTGACAATAAGAAAATACTCAGCATTAAACGCACAACATTGACCGCACAAGTAACAGTCACCCATTCAAACAATGTCAAGCCCACATCTACTGTATAGAAACCATCAGTGCATGTAAGTGAGCTCGGTGATAACAACAGACCTATCCAATATCACTGCCATCAAATATGACAAACTATTTTTCATTTTCATCAAATTATGCTTTTAAATCAAAGCATAGAGAGAAAGGGAAAAATATAAATGACCTTCTTGCAACATCAGACAAAGGACTGACCTCTAAAATCCAGAATTTAAAATCCTTCTTCTCACATACAAAGCTCTTAATGGTCAGGCACCATCTTATCTTAAAGAGCTCATAGTACCTTACTACCCCACCAGAGCACTGCGCTCCCAGAATGCAGGGTTACTTGTGGTTCCTAGAGTCTCAAAAGTAGAATGGGAGCCAGGCGTTCAGCTATCAGGCTCCTCTCCTGTGGAACCAGGTTCCAGTTTGGGTTCGGAGGCAGACACCGTCTCTACATTTAAGAGTAGGCTTAAGACTTTCCTTTTTGATAAAGCTTATAGTTAGGGCTGGCTCAGGTGAGTCCTGAACCATCCCTTAATTATGCTGCTATAGGCCTAGACTGCCGGGGGATTTCCCATGATGCACTGAGCTCCTCTCTCCTCTTCTCTCTCTCCCTCTGAGTGCAACCTCATCCCATTAATGCATGTTACTAACTCGACTTCTTCCCTTTCCCGTAGTTGTGTGCTTTCTCGTCCCTCTTGTTGTGAATTATTTTAGGGCATTATAGCCTAAATTGTTATCATTAATTACTAGAGCGATGGTGGTCTACTTTGTCATCATTTAAAGTGTTATTTTATAGTGTAAAGTTAGGATCACAGTGTTAACTGACTGATCAGGCTCAGTTGTAGCACATGTGCTCTGGGAGCAAAGTGAGCACAGCAAGGCAGCATCAAAAACACCAGCAAAAAAATATGAAGAAGCAGAATTAGTGAAAATTGTGTTACAAAACGTACATCAATATACTTCATCACAGTAGGAATGTCCTGTCTCTAGCACACAGCACAAAAGACACCAGCTTATTGCACAAAGTCAGGTTATGGTTAAAATAGCATGATCAGCAGAGGGCATGCCTAGGACACAGAGAGGGGGAGCAGTGCAGACTGAAAGCAGATATCAGTGATTATCTTTAATTATTTCATAAACACAGAAACAAGCTCACTGTAGTTAGATACCTGAGTGGGAGCACTGACTGCACACGCTGTAACTATGCACGCCTTGTTCGACTGTTATCTACTGTAAATTATGACTGCAGTAGAGGCTGCAGGTGTTCAAAATCTGACAAGTGTCACAGCAGATGCTTTGGTCTGCTGTTATCTTATGACTACATGAGGGACTGTTGATGTATTAGTCTGATAATATTAAGACTAAATGTTTAATTACCGACTAAGGGTTTGATTGTCAACTTCCAACCTCTGATGCTTATAGCCTGTGTGAGCTCTACGTGAACTTTGTGAAGGATTTTTTGCTGAACAGAAAAGATGACAGATGCTTTACAAAAACACGTCAGATAGATGATGAGCAGAAAACAGCCAGCACTACATCAAGATCACTGTAAGAAACCAAGCATTAATGAAAGATACAGCATTACATATGCTATTCTTGCATTTATTTTTAAGGAATACAATTGTGTGTCAAATTCATTACTGGATAAGAACTTCTTATCCAGTAATGTAAAAATATAGAAAATCAACAACACAGTAATGAATGACAGTGTTAATTAGTAAAACAACACGTGTAAGCAGCATGACCGCATAAGGAGTGGTGTAAGCAGGTTTATCTGTCCTTTATTGGAATAAACTCTTTTGCACCGATCTCTGACCATCTCTAATTGGTATCTATTTTTGTTAATAATAAAAATGTTGATAAAAGTTCTAGCCTTCTCATCTGCCCAAGTCTTGAATTTTTTTACAAGGCGCTCTCCTCCCTCCTCTTCTTTCTCTCCCTCTGAGTGCAACCTCATCCCATTAATGCATGTTACTAACTCGACTTCTTCCATTTCCCGTAGTCGTGTGCTTTCTCGTCCCTCTCCTCTCTCCTCCTATCACTTTGTGCAGGTGTTTCTGGCTCTGGAGCTGTGGAGTCTGGATCTGTGGCTGCGGGTCACCTGCTGCTACAATGTTCTATTTTGTGTAGTCTTCACCCTCTATAGCTATTAGGGGTGGGAGGAAAAATCGATACAGCATAGTATCGCGATATTTTCTGTGGCAATATTGTATCGATACATGGAGGTCAAGTGTTGATCTTTTATTATATGAATTGTACTTTTTGGTACTAAAATAATCAGTTGCTTTTTCAGTCTACGAGAAAAAGACTTTTCCTTTGGGGAAACAATTTGAATTTGGAAAAAAGGTAATAAATTGCTATATATCGCAATATGTTTAAAATCGCAAAGATATCGTATTGTGACATAAGTATCGTGCTAATATTGTATCGTGGGTCCTCTGGTGATTCCCACCCTAAAGGCTATTGCTATTGGGATTACCCATACGTGTAGGTGCCTTTATAATTTATAATATCTTTATGTTATATAAATAATTGATTACATCATCTTAATCACAGAGCATGTAATCACAGTTTAAGGCTTTATTGTTCTACGTATATCCAGTGAGTGCACACCATGGGACTGGTGGCCGTGTTGGAAAGCAGGCTGCATCGCTCTTTCATAAGCCGGCAAGTAAAATACTTTTACTTTCAAGTAATAGCGTATTTAGTCTCTGAAGAGCAAATGTTCACACTGTAAGATCTACGTCAGATGATCCCTGAATTGATTCTGATGTATTAACAGTATCCTGTCATTAAGCAGAGCATTACTTTCTGTTGATGGACATTAGCCTGTTTCTGTCACATCGGTTACTATTCGTTTTATGGCGATGTCCGACGGTGAGTCCATAAACAGAATGTGGCAGGTGAAACTAATCTTGTCTTCCACTCAACATCTACCAGCTGTTATTTATTCAGGAAACAATCATTTTTGAGATGCATAGAGAGAGAGAGAAAATATGGGTGGATAAAACAGTCCTGTTGGGCTTTACGCATGACGCACAGCTTCCTCTATATGTAGGTTTACCTGCTTCAACAACAAGCTTCTCCAGTGTTATTTCCACAATAATTCTTTGCGTTGTAATACTGTGTAACTTTCTTGTGCTTACATTCATTAGGTAAATCGTGAACACCTAAGGGCCCAGCATGTGCCAATTACTTAAGCCTGGCAGTAGTGCAAGCCCTCGCTCTCTCTCTTCTTTCCTCTGTCGTCGCAGAGGCGTCCCTTTTCAAGGATGTGGCTGAGGCTGTTTTAAGTTCTCCGTTGTTTTATTTCCACACTTCAACACCCCTACATAAACTTTACTTTCACTCACTCACTCACACCTATCACTACTGACTTGATGGATTTTCACACAACATTCTTTGCTTAATGTTCTTTAGATTTACATTATTTGTTAAAAATAAATTACTTTGTTATACTTTCAACATGGTGTATCTCCATATTTTTCCGTCCATCACGGACCAAGAGCCAGCTCTTGACAATACACTGAACAAAATTAGAAACGCAACACTTTTGTTTGCCCCCATTCATCATGAGCTGAACTCCAAGATCTAAGACTTTCTCTATGAACACAAAAGCCTATTTCTCTCAAATATTGTTCAAAAATCTGTCAGAATCTCTGTAAGTGAGCACTTCTCCTTTGCTGAGATAATCCATCCACCTCACCCGTGTGGCATATCAAGATGCTGATCAGACAGCATGGGTATTGCCCAGGTTTGCCTTTAGCTGGCCACAATGAAAAGCCAAAATGTACACTTTCACCGTGGGTGGGTGGGTGGCCACAGATCCAAAGGTTCTGCGGGTTCCTGTCTCCACCTATGTCCCAATCACCAAGATGGAGGGATTCTCCACATTATCATCGCTGATTTTTGATTGATTTTGTTACTGTTTAAAATCTATTTGATCACAGAGCTCTGTGCAGTGCATATAGGGTTTTCTCTCAGCATCTCCTTTCACCCCGTCTCTCTCTCGCCACAGTTACGGTGTCATTCTGTGGGAAACACTGTATTTACATACAACACAACATGTTGATAAATAGGCCTATGGGTGGGCAGGAGGGTGAGTGTGAGCAAGAATTCTCAAGTGACTGGTACCCTATCTGCCTTTTTGCTATCTTGGTTATGAAGTAGCCTAATATTTTCCACCGTGTTGTCCACCTTTAGATGGCCTGCCTTACGACAACACAGGCTTTTTGTAGTCCATCTTCTGAACATTGTAGTGTCATCACGGCAGGTCATGTCAGTAACATCTGCCGTCGCATAATTACGTCTCTGAGCGCCGCCATCCTCTACTCCTAAGTCCTTATGAATTATCCTTTACATCTCTCCTTGACCTCATGACGTTTTCCATCGAGATCAAGTAAAGGTGGTTAGGAAAGGAGATTTTTTTTGACTTTTTGGATGCAGCCAAGCTTTTCTCTGTGCCTTGCATGTGCACGTAGGGGTAAACCCAACAGCTATAGCCTTAGAGGGCTGTGCCTATAGTCATAGAATCTGGAGTTACAATACGTAACTATCATTCCTGCAGAACATTTGTTGTTACAAATATAGTCCATTTATTATTATTATTAATGTTACTATAATGATCAGAACCATTACTAATGTTCTGTACCAATGTCACGTTTACTGTTTGGATTTTTTGTTCTCCCCCCTTAACCGGTTGAGGCAGATGTCCTGCCAGCTTGAATCATGGTTCTGCTCAAGGTTTCTGCCAGTCTAGATCTCCTCTACATGAAAAGTGCAATGAGATGATTTTTGTTATAAATTTGCACTATATAAATAAAACTGAATTGAATTGGATTAAAAAGTAATGGGGACAAAATTGGCCATTTCAAAAAGGGACAAGTGTATATGACCAACACTTTGTGCTGAAAAGTTTTGGGGACATAGGGGCTCAGTTTAGGGGTGTTGAGACATTTAGCTCGTGAGACATCACGATCCACCATACTAGGTTCAGGAGGACGAGACGAAAAGATCCCTAAACAGTGTTTTAAAGATATCCTTACTGCCAAGATATATGAGCGGGGGTCTGGGGAAATATTTTATCATTAAACACTTCATTTCCTGCATTACGGTGAATGTATCTGCACCAATATATGGTGGAAATGTTTTATGTAACAGGAAACACAAAATTCAGGTGGCACGTAACATTTCAAAATATATAAATATAAAAGAACACTGACATTGACAAGGTCAGTGTGCTCTCAGGCATTCTGTGTTGCTTTCAGTTTCTCCTGTAAATCCACTTTTCTGTAATATAATCCCCACTGAGGCAACACATAGCCTATGTAGGCATGATTTATTCTTCCCTCCTCTTTTGTCATGTTCACAGGAAGAGAACAAAAAACTTGGCCAAAGATTTGTTATTGCTGTTTGTTTGCTTTTGTTTTGTTTTTCTGTTTATTTTGTTTTCATTGCGCTTGTGTCTATTACTAATTATATATGCGTTAACGTGAAACTCTTATCGGGCGATAAAAATAAAATATAAAATATAAATAAAATATCGCCGTTAATCTATTCTCAAAGTTGGGTTGGGAGCTGGGTCTATACTACGCAAGCTATGATGACTTTCACCTTGATATCTTAGCGCAGATGTATACCTAGCCGATTTGCACTGTAGGGGGCGAGAACAAGTCTTCGAACTTGTGTGTCTGCCTACTGTGAAATTACCACATCAAACGTGAAGTGCTAACATGGAAGCAGCTATGAAGCCGCCGGGTTTGCTTCTGGGAAAATTTACTTTTAAGAAGCTTCCCAATGGAAAATTCGACAAGACTAAGGTTGTTTGCACCTTGTGCAATGCGGAATTAGTTTACTGTAGGAGTTCTTCCAGTCTCAAGTAGCCTACCACCTAAAACGCAAAGCATCGCTTAGCTAATGAGGAAGATGCCGGGCCAAGCACTGATGTAGTGCTGGGGAAGAGTCGTCGTCAAACTACTATGTTTGAGTGCAACCGAGGCAAGCCCGTCAGCACAGCTCTATCAACCAAGCTAACTAATCTCCTCGCTCAATGGATTGCCACCAGCTGCCGGCCCATCAGAGTGTCTGAAGATGATGGGCTTGAGCTTGTTCTCCAGGCGGCCACAAGTGACCCATCTTACAAACTGGCCAGGCGAACTATCACATGACCAGCACGCCGAAGAGAAAGCTGCAAAAGATGAGAAGATGATAGAGGCGAGGTGTGTAGCACTGACTGGGGACCATTGGACATCTGTCAACGATAACTACCTCGGCGTTACTGTACACCTCATCGATGCCCGCTTGAAACTTCACTCCTTCACTTTAGGTAGGCTATGTTATGTAATTTTAAATTACATAATTTAATTTAATTACTTATATTAATTACCACAACACCATGAAATACCACCACACTATGGTGATCTAATGCGCCACATGGCTTGAGAAACCCATTCTCAAA
The DNA here is from genome assembly GCA_024633595.2 of Lepomis macrochirus. Lineage (NCBI taxonomy): Eukaryota > Metazoa > Chordata > Actinopteri > Centrarchiformes > Centrarchidae > Lepomis > Lepomis macrochirus. Next base: position 7,528,924 of record JALXJV020000004.1, on the reverse strand, counting down.
GACTTACTTTTAGTCATTACATTCAGTAAGGTTGTCAACTGTCGAGTTATCTGGGGTGTGGCTTCAGTGACTTGCCTTTAACTCGACAAAGGCTTAGGGGATGACAGAGGACACTTGGACAACTCGCTCCTTCCAATTTTCCTAACATAGATTCATTTTTTAATCTAGATTAAAAAATCTAGATTAAAAAATGAATCTATGTCCACCACTAAAATATATATGTATATATAATGTAGGCAAGTAGTATATAAAATAAAGATGATGACAATGATGTGAATATTTTTTAAGTTTCTGACGCAGCTTGGCTGCCTGTCTCTGAATAGCCTACAGTGCTGGTGGGTAAAATGAAGAAATCTCGAATTTCTTCTTCATTGTGGTTTCTACTTTATTGCTTTTTTTAAACATTCACCTCAGCGGACACAATTTCGTTTTATCAGAATAACCAAAATAATAAAAAATAAAATAATAAAGATTAGTTTGATCCGTGCTGTGCTTTCTCACGACACACACACACACACACACACACACACACACACACACACACAACACACACACACACACCTGCAGTAGAAATGACGTCACGTCGGAAGTTATAAACAACCTCTACAGCTTTAAACACGGATACTGACATGGTCTATTACAGGATATAGCCTAATTAAGGCCTATTATTATCTCACTGTACTGATAAGGATTTCTACTAATCTAGCAGCCTTATTCCTATCCTGTTTCTCCAGCCAGTTAAATTAAATAACAATATCAAAATAAAATTCAGTCTAAATCTCAGGTTTTTTACCGTTTTGATCAGCCGACGTTACTGCGGAGCAGATCAGGAAGAGACACATGAGAGGAAGAAGCTCCATGGCTGTGGATGTCTGCTGAGGACTGAACATCGCAGCACTCTAACATCTCAATATAGAGAAGCTGCAGAGACCGCTGAACGCTGAGTAGCCCATCCCAAACACTTTCAGTTTCTAAACGTCCGTAAAATCCGCAACTTGCAACAACACCAACACTTCCGGCACTAATCCTTCAAAATAAAAGTGTAATCTCAACATAAATTAACAATGACTCATGAATTCTGCAGAACAACAATTCAGCTTGTGTGTCAAAGTTCTCCCCAGAGCAGGACTTTATCTTTACACCAAATCATTAAAGCAGTGTATGAAAAAATAAATATTTCAGATTCATTTTCTTCTCAAAACATTTTAAAAATTTCATCATAATTTTTTGGATTTGATTTTCTCTTTAAACGGGAAGCAGAGTGCTATTTGCTCCTGCACATTAAAAAAACACAAAGATTGAAAGGGACTTGTTGCAGATATCGAGTGGCATTTACAGTAGCCAATAGCGCTAAATTTGCATTACGTTCCCCCACAGTATCAATTAGACTCTGCGGACTGGTTCCAGCTCCCAGTGAGTGAACTGGGTGACTCGACCAGGACCCAGCAGCCTCACCAAAGGCCAACAGAAGCGAGTTGACAATAGAGAACACAGAGTGCTATAAAGTGGAAATCATTGAAGGCTATTGACTACTAATATAAATCTGTAAGAATGAGCGAGGCCTAAAGATCCACCAAGGGAAGATGAAGTGTCTGGTGGGCACTAGACCAACACAACACACAGGTGTTCAACCTGGTGAGACATAGGAGGAGCCAGGCCCAGAGTCACACCACAGTGCCCGGAACCTCCAAGTGTTGCAAATGACTCCCTCCAGCATCAAGTCAGAGAGGAGGCGGATCAAGTGGCCAGCAGCTAACATGACCTCACTGTGGAACCAGTTTGATATCGATGTTGACTAGATTCTGGAGGCCAGCATGAGGTGAGATGTTGACAGGAGACAGCAAGCCATGACAATGATAATCGTCAGCATTACATCCGAACGGTTCGGTGAAGAGATGAAGGGAGGAGGCTCCAAAGGACTTCACTCAAAGAACCAACGAGAGGTGAGAATCCATAACATCAGGCAGGAGATGAAGACCCTGACGCGACAGTACAAGCAGGCAGGAGATGAGGAGCACACTGGCCTGGCACAGCTGATGTGCATCCTACAAAAGAAGATCAGGGTCCTTCGACGGGCAGAGTGGCACCGGAGGCGCCGCCGCGAAAGAGCCCAAAAGCCAGCTGGATTCATTGCCAACCCCTATAAGTTCACTAAGGAGCTGCTAAAACAGGAGCGCAGCGGGCAGCTTGTCTGCTCTCAGGAGGAGATTGACCACCTGAAGGAAACTAGGAGTTGTCAGGAAAGCGCGAGCAAGCTCTGCTCCAGGACCAAGCAGCACTTCGTACAAAGTGTACAAGAACTGTCCTAAACTCCTGCTGCACCTATGGAAGATCTTGCGTGTTATCTGGAGGAGGACAAGATTCCTGAAAAGTGGAAAGTTGCTGAGGAGTTGCCAAAGGAGGAGAACTCCAAGAAGATAGACCAGTTCCGCATCATCTCCCTGTTGTGTGTTGAGGCCAAGATCTTCTTCAGTGCTGTCTCCAACTGGCTGTGCACTTTCCTCTCAAACAACAGGTTTATTGACACACCAGTTCAGAAGGTGGGAATCGTAGGAATGCCTGGATGTTTGGAGCATACAGGTGTAGTGACGCAGCTCATCAGAGAGGCCAGAGAGAACAAGGGCAATCTGTCAGTGCTGTGGCTCAATCTGGCAAATGCATATGGCTCAGTACCACACAAGCTCGTGCAGCTCACTCTGACAAAACATCACGTCCCCAGCAGAGTCAGAGACCTCATCGCTGACTATTATAACCACTTCTGGATAAGAACCTCTTCAGGAGCAGTGACATCAGGCTGGCACAAGATCGAGATCGGAATCATCACAGGCTGTACCGTTATTCTGTTCTTCCTGGCCATGAATATGCTCACACAGTCTACTGAACTAGAGTGCAGAGGGCCCAAGATGAAATCAGCTCAACGCCAGCAACCGGTAAGATAGATAGATAGATAGATAGATCCTTTATTAATCCTTTTCAGGAAATTACGATGTCACGGCAGCTTCAGGACAGTAATTTTCAATATCCAATGTATCGAACATTCACTTAGAACATATCAATAAATTAAATTAAAATATAAAATAAAATAAGAATATAAAAAAGTCATTTTTTGCATTGTAGAGTCGTATAGCAGCCGGTATGAATGACTTCCTATACCGCTCCGTTTTGCACGTTGGCATCCTCAGTCTTTGACTGAAGGTGCTGCTGTTTATCACCTTCAGGTGGTGAATTGGGTGTGCAGGATTGATCAATGTTGATCTTAGCTTATTCAATGTTCTGGCCTCTGCCACTTGCTGAACCGTCTGTAGTTCAGCCCCAACCACCGAGCCGGCCTTCCTGATGAGCTTGTACACTCTGTTCCTGTCTGCTGCATGAACGCCATCCCCCCAACAAGCCACAGCAAAAAACAGAGCACTGGCCACCACTGTGTGATAGACACTGCGGAGCAAGGTTTGACAGATACCGAACGACCTTAGCCTCCTTAAGAAATAAAGTCGGCTTTGTCCCTTTCGGTACACCGCCTCCATATGGCTCTTCCAGTCCAGCTTATTGTCAAGCAGTACACCAAGGTACTTGTGAGTGGTCACCAGCTCCACCTCAGTGCCCCCGATGGTAATAGGTGTTGGTTGGACCCCCCCCCCCTCCTGAAAACCACCACCATCTCCTTGGTTTTTGTGGTATTCAAATGGAGATGATTGTCCACGCTCCATTGCACAAATTTGCTGAGTGTTCCTATGTACTCCTCCTCATCGCCTCCTCTTATAAGGCCGACAACTGTGGTGTCATCTGAGAATTTCTGCAAGAAGCATCTGTCAGTGTTGTATTGAAAATCTGCTGTGTAGATGGTAAACAGGAACAGAGCCAGCACAGTTCCTTGTGGCACACCTGTGCTGCTAAGAACAGTGCTTGAGACACTGTTCTGCAGACGTACATACTGTGGTCTGAGGGATAGATAGTCCAAACACCACAGGACCAGTGATGGATCCACCTTCATCCTTCCCATCTTTTCCTCTAGCAGTCCAGGCTGAATGGTATTGAAGGCACTCGAAATGTCAAAAAATGTGATCCTCGCAGATGCATCGGAGTTGTCCAAGTGTGTATACACCCTCTGCAGCATATAGATGAGGGCATCATCAACACTGATGTTGGGCTGATAAGCAAACTGTAAAGGGTCCATTTGAGTTGACACACTAGTCCTGATGTGGCGAAGGACTAATCTCTCGAACGTCTTCATGATATGTGAGGTGAGCGCCACCGGTCTGTAATCATCATGGTGGATTGGATGATTTTTCTTTGGAACAGGGACCAGGCAAGATGCTTTCCACAGTCTGGGGACCTTCTGTAAATGCAGACTCAGGTTGAACAAATGTGTTAAAATACCACATAGCTCTGCAGAGCAGGTCTTCAATAGCCTTGGACTAATATCATCAGGACCCACTGCTTTCCTTGTCTTCAGTCCGCCTAGCATCCTATTGACCTGAGCTGGATGTATAGTATATATAATAATAATAGTATGTATAATAATAGGCAGGGCTGTTAATGGGGTAGGAGGTGTAGAGAAGGAACTACAAGCAGGTGGTGTCGTAGATGTATCTAAGAGAAGGGAAGGAGGTGATTTAGCAGAAGCAGTGGTAGTCAGCAGACCAGGTGGAGGAGGCTGGAGTGATGTAGAGCCGTCAAATCTGTTGAAGAATCTGTTCATATCGTCAGCCAGACTCTTTCTGCCATCAGGCAGCGTACCACCCTTCTGCTTCATACCTGTGATCTTCCGCATCCCAGCCCACACCTGCCTCACTCCATCTTGCTGCATCTGTTGTTCTAATTTCAGCCCATACACCTGTTTTCCCTTCTTAATCTTTTGTTTCAGTACCCTTTGAAGTTCTTTGATTTTATTCCTGTCTCCTTCCATGAAGGCCTTTCTCTTCTCGTTTAGCAAAGCCTTCAAGCTGCTGGTAATCCATGGTTTGTTATTCGGGAAGCAACGAATTGCAACGGACGGTATGATGTCGTCATAGCAGAAATTGATGTAATGGGTAATGCATTCTGTGAGGCCATATCATCCCTAGACTCCTCACAGAACACATCCCAATCTGTAGTCTCAAAACAGCACTTCAGAGCTTCCTCAGCTTCAGGATACCAGCATTTAGATGTTCTGATGGTGACAGGAAGCCTCTTCACAGCTGGGGTATAGGAGGGAGAGAGGTGCAGCATGTCATGATCTGAGTGCCCAAGAGGGGGCAGTGCAGAACATTTGTATGCATTTTTCACACTGCGTGTGAGCATTTATGGATGACCTCACAGTCACCAAAGAGTCAGTCCCAGGCTGCCGGTGGATTCTAAAGGGTCTCGAAAAGCTAACGGAGTGGGCACGGATGCGTTTTAAACCAGCCAAATCAAAATCAATGGTGCTGAGAAAAGAAAAGGTAGATGACAAATCCTGGTTCAGTGTTGCAGGCGCAACAATCCCGACCGTCACAGAAAAGCCTGTCAAGAGTTTTGGCAAGGTGTTTGACAGCACCCTGAGGGATGCAGCATCCATCCAATCAACTTGCACTGAGCTGGACAGATGGCTAAAATCGGTGGACTGGTCTGGATTGCCAGGGAAGTTCAATGCTTGGGTATACCAGCATGGCATTCTTCCCAGGATCCTGTGGCAACTCCTCATCTATGAAGTGCCAATCTCGACTGTGGAAAGAGACTGATCTTCCTTAGAGAGGAAGATCAGCAGCCACCTCAGAAAATGGCTGGGGCTTCCAAAAAGTCTAAGTAGCATCGCACTCTATGGGCACCGCAGCAAACTGCAACTGCCACTCAAGTCCTTGGAAGAGGAGTTCAAGGTAAAGAGAGCCAGGGAAGTGTTGCAATATAGAGACTCAAGCAATCCAAAGGTGGCAACTCCCCACCTTGACACCACCAAAGGGAAGGAAAGGTGCCGTCTAGTCCAGGAGGAGGTGAGAGCAGTGGTCGAGGAGGAGAGAACCTGCAGAACAGTGGGAATGAGGCATGGATACGATGAGAGAACGTGATCGAGAGGTAGGTGGAAGGCAGAGCGGATCAAGTTTCTTATCCAGGCAGTTTATGATGTGCTTCCCAGCCCATCAAACCTTCACATATGGGGAAAAGTGGAGTCATCAGCATGTCTACTGTGCTCCAAACGTGGAACCTTGGAGCTCATTCTGAGCTGCTGCTCTAAGGCACTCGGAGAGGGAAGGTACAGGTGGAGACATGACCGGGTGCTGAAGGCAATCGCTGGAGCCATTGCTGCAGGAGTCGAGTGGGTCAAGTGCTCCCGCCCCTCCAAATAAGCCATCACGTTCATCAAAGCTGGAGAGCAGCCAAGACCAGCCGCAAAAACATCTGCAGACATCCTGGCTACCGTGAGGGACTGGAAGCTGTTGGTGGACCTGCAGCAACTCAAGTTCCCCAACCACATTGTGACTACCACCTTAAGACCAGATGTTGTTCTCTCATCTGAGCCTACCAAACAAGTGGTTCTGTTGATGCTAAGAGTCTCTTGGGAAGATTGTCTGGAATATTCCTTTGAGAGGAAGCTTGCAAAGTACAAGCTTCCTTTCAAAGGAATATAATAATCCGCATAATTTCACTTTGAACATAAGTGGCACATTGTTACTTTAGACCCAGTCAGCTGGGACAAAAAGTAACACACAGGTGGGTCCAAAGTAACACAACAATACATGCTAGATTTTTTGTGTTACCACCCTTGTATTGAATAAATAAACATGATTGTGACCTTGTTAATGTGTAACTGCAAACATCTTTTGTACTTTATCTTTAAAACAAATTATTTTTTAATTTTTTTCTTACAGAAAAGTCCCCACATTAGCAGTGGGACAAAAGAAACACTTGTGGTCGACCCGACAGAAACTCCTGACATTTATACGCAATTTATTTTTTAACCTGAAAAACTCTGACAGGGCAAACTTCAATGTGTGTTAAAGCACTAAATAACCTGTTGATTAATCACTACTGTGACACATGAAATGAGACACAACTTTTAATTGGATAAACAGTAACACCTCAGAAGTTTACTTGCCGTGCTTGAAAACAGTTTTCTGAAGACGGCCATGGGAAACAATGATAAAATCATGCAATATTTGGCAGCTCCAAGGGTTGTGTGCAGAAAATGCTGTCACAGCTTGGACTGCAAATGCAGTCAGGGCTCTGAGAAAATCGCCTTGTCACTTTCGTCCCGTGTTACTTTCGCCCCTACCAGTTAGCAGCTACTTCAGAAACAAGTCAAGCTATATGTTCATCTGCCAACCCCATAGACCACAGTGTTGAGGCAGAGAAACTGGGTGACATTAGGAACTTTAAGACAACCACAGTTAGAATGTTGCCTGTTGAGATAGCGGGCCAATGACCTTACCAAACATACATTTTTTACCGGCCCCAGGACACTGGGCCATAGCTTAGCTTGAACCCTGCATTAGCCAAATCAGGGAATGTCATTTCACCTGTTTAAAAAAAGTAAGTTTTAAGCACATGGAAGCATGCTTGTAACATCCCCGGCTGAATGATGTTCGACACTTTTACTGATGGTTCACAATGGCTTTATTTAGGGGAAAATAGGACGATACTGCAGCTCCATAAACCTGAATACCCTTTGAACACACTGTAAGAGCTCCGAAAGAAAATAAAAATAAAAGCATTTTCCTTTTACATTCTAATCATGAAATATCACCATTTTTTTAACCTGTTAGCATAGTGACAACTTCTGATAAGAGTGCTATAAGTAAGCATAATAAACTTAACAATGAAATATATAACAACAGTATTTTATGTCACATAAGCAGCTTTAACCTTATTTAACCTTATGTTGCAGTTACAGTAAAACAGACACATGCTGCATTTCTTTACTCTTTACTACCAAGTAAACTTTATCGGGATAATTGCCCTTTAAGAAAGATGGAATTGCCTTCATTGAGGTAAAATAGCACACAGTAGCTTATCTCACTAGCTTAAACTCAATAGCATAAAACTCTACAAAATGATGAAAAGGCATCACCATGTCACTAAACATTAAACAGCACATGAAACAAAATTATAACAAATCTTGTGCCCTCATCGGGTTAGTGCTAAACAAACAAAAAGATTGATTTACATTTCTTGTCGTTAAGTACCCACCGACACACTAGACACACAATCTACCGTACCGTTTTCTCTTTTCCAGCAAGATGCCTTCAATAAAAGCCCTGACATTGAAATTTAAAATAATGGGCCAAATAATGACCCAACTTCAAAAGAAAACTTATGATATGAATAAGCATGGCGCGATTTGTGTAAAAAAACAAAGGGTTGGTTACCTCATGAAAATTAAGTGAAACCCCGTAGCTGTGTTTGGGCATGCTCAAAGGTGTAAAACTGACACTGGGCTTCTTGTCATCATAGAAACAGATTGTCAGATTGTGAAGTTTATTGCAGCTTCAGTAATATCGGCTGCCTTCCCTTGCTATTATTTGTGACTTGTAATGAATCACACACTGCCGTGGGCGGGACATGAAGCAAGACTCCAGCCTGGTGATGACCCATTGACAGAGAGAGGAAGCTGGATCAGAGCCAAAGTAGCACATTTTCTAATTAATTTAACCCTAACAAAACTACGCATCGATCCGAACCGTGTTTTTTGTGACAAGTTGTATATTGAAGACACTCAGAGGGGGGGATAAATTTTGTGTTTCTGCACATGTAAAAGGGGATAATAATTATTCAGCAGAGGTAGGGATATACAAGAAGGGGGGAAATCTCATGCATCAGTTCTCAAATCCCCCAATCGTAAATCACAACCTGTGAAAGTCATTTACAATGCTGGTTAGTGGAGAAGCTGGAAGGTCAAAGGTTCAATTCCACCAACTGCCAGCTGTATCCTCCTTCTTTACGTGTGCTTTTTAAATGTTCATGAGCTACACAACTCAACTTTTAGTCAAAGTTAGCCAAAAGCTCTAGTTTGTCCAAGAGGGGTTTTTACATTTTTATATCTGAGCAACACACAACACCCTCGATCCTCAGAGACCCTCAGTTCAGATGAAGAACATTAGAATCAGAATCCGAAGGAGCTTTATTGCCAAGTAGTGTATTACACATATGAGGAATTTGCTTTGGTCATAAGGTGCTGCACGTAGACAAACATACAGTTGACATAAATAAATGTAGAAATATATAAATATGGAACAGACAATGCAAGTTACATAAGAATAATAAAAAGACTAGAGAAAAACTATTTGCAGAGAAAGAAGATAAAATCTGAATATTAAATTTTTTTGACCCGCAATGCAAGAAACAGAGAGCAGAAGTGGAGGAGACCAGACCTCGTCAGCTGAATAGCCTGTCATGCTGAAGGCTCACCACAGAGAAGGCAGTGGGTAACGTTGAGGTAAAAAGATGTTGTCTAGTAGAGTTATGTAAATTTACTAGTTTGGGTGCCTTTTGATACCCTATTGACATTCCAGTGGGCCTAAACATCTGATCCATAAACGAGGTGGAAGTCACACTACATTGTGTGAGGTAAATATAATTTTGTCAGGTATTTAGCAAATGTGTTTTTGCAGTGTGTTAAACTGAACTGATTAAATTCTCGTAATTTTAGGGTTGTCTAGCCACTGCTGTTTTGCCTGCCTCATTGACTGCTGCTGTTTGTGTTTGAACTTCTATGTCTATTATTTTATGAGATTTGTTATAGGTGGCCGGGCTCCTGTAAATGTGGTTGCAAACTGCTGGGGTCTGCTAGGGGTGTAGCGGTTGTCCCTGTTTTTTTGGCTGTATGATTTTCCTCAGCTTGTTAGCCATTTTTCCCCTTTTAGTATTCTGCCGGAGGGACGGGGTGGTGGATCGTGGGAACCCCTTTTCCCTTCAATGCATGTGGTGGTGGGTATGACAACTGTGTGTGCATGCTGTACTAAGTTTTATTGTGTGACGTTTGTGTGTGTTTTGCTGTGTCTATAGGTGGCTGTACACCAATGTGAGTGGTGCCAAGGCACCTAAGTGGCCCACAGGTAACCCCCCAGGCAGGTCTGGCCCCTGTAGATGCTGAGGTGTTTTTAACCATGTGTTTTTATCCCTTAGCATCTCTGGTAGTATTGGCATCCACATCTTATTTGTTTTTATTGTTGTGCTTATGAGCGAATAGAATTGCCCAACACCTGATTTTTAAAAATTGTTGAAATAAATCTTCCTTCCGGTTGAAACTCACGCCTCTGAATTTTATTGATGTGGGAAACCCATTGCAATTGGTAATTGACTATTGGGGATTTGAACCCCTCACTATTTGACTCGGTTACAAATGCAATGCGGTTTTCGTCCAGGTCGTGGAACAACTGACAAGCTCTTTACTCTCACAAGGATCTTGGCGTGGGCTTGGGAGTATGCCCATCCAGTCTACATGTGCTTTGTGGATCTGGAGAAGGCATATGACCGGGTCCACCGGGAGATACTGTGGGAGGTGCTGCGGGAGTATGGGGTGAGGGGGGGCCCTTCTCAGGGCTATCCAATCTCTGTACATCCAAATCGAGTACTCGGAAGTAAGTTAGACTCTTTCCAGGTGGGGGTTGGCCTTCGCCACGGCTGCGCTTTTTCACCAATCCTGTTTGTGATATTCATGGACAGGATATCGAGGCGTAGTCGTGGTGAGGAGGGGCTGCTGTTCGGTGGGCTTGGGATCTCGTCACTGCTTTTTGCAGGTGATGTGGTCCTGATGGCATCATCGGTCCGTAGCCTTCAGCTCTCACTGGATCGGTTTGCAGCCGAGTGCGAAGCGGCTGGGATGAGGATTAGCACCTCTAAATCTGTGGCCATGGTTCTCAGCAGGAAACCGGTGGAGTGCCAACTCCAGGTAGGGAATGAGTCCTTACCCCAAGTGAAGGAGTTCAAGTACCTCGGGGTCTTGTTCACGAGTGAGGGGAGACTGGAGCAGGAGATTGGCCGGAGAATCGGAGCAGCGGGGGCGGTATTGCACTCGCTTTACCGCATCATTGTGACGAAAAGAGAGCTGAGCCGTAAGGCAAAGCTCTCGATCTACTGGCCAATTTTCGTTCCTACCCTCACCTATGGTCATGACCGACAGAACGAGACGCCTCCCTAGGGAGTTGTTCCAGGCACGTCCAGCTGGGAGGAGGCCTCGGGGAAGACCCAGGACTAGGTGGAGAGATTATATCTCCACGCTGGCCTGGGAACGCCTCGGGATCCCCCAGTCAGAGCTGGTTAATGTGGCTCGGGAAAGAGAAGTTTGGAGTCCCCTGCTGGAGCTGCTGCCCCCCTAGACCCGACGCCGGATAAGCGGATGACGATGGATGGATGGATGGATGATCAGATGACTAAAGTGGTGGCGATGGTGCAAAGGTTAAGACTATGCCTTTGGATAAAAGCGTCAGTTAAAAGAATAAATGTAAATGACTTTGAACTGCTGACGATAATCTGTATTGACTTTGGGTAGGTATTGTTTGTAGTTTTAACATCAATGTTGACCTCCAGGACAGAGGGACTCAAGAACCGTGTTGTGAGAACTATGAAGTGACTCAGCATGTGACAGAGCCAACACACAATATGGGGCACGCTCTGGACCTAATCGTCTCCAGAGGTCTGAACATTTCTAAGGTTGTGATGTTTTTCTCTGATCATTCCTGTGTTTTGGTTTTCTCCACATAGACAAATGTTCAAACAGAGGCGATCACAACTGAATCATCCCCAAAATGATGATTAATTTGCCAGAGGTTACCGGGCTGAGATAGACTGCTCTGAGGAATTTAATCTGAATTAAAAAGTTTGGAAATCCTGGTTTTCTTTATCAAGACTGCATTTTTTTTGTATAGTACAGAAACCATGTCTGGTGGCATCATGGAGGTCCAGAGTGATGTCTGTAACTGTTTGAATACGTGTTGATGTCTTTGTTTACTTTTCCAGTTGTTCCAAAAGTCAAAGATCCTGTATGTACGTGTTTTAAGACATAAAAATATGTCTTAAAAATGTTTTTTGTTAATAAAAAAGTTCAATTAGCTTGTTATAAATTCACTACATATTCTAAAAAAAAAACATCATAGTAAAATACTGATCATGTTAGAATTGGTCCAACACAGTAAAATCTCTTTAGTTTCTTTTCTCAGAGTTTAAACAGACAGAAACATCAAAAACAGCCACAACATACAGTTTGACATTTTTCATGTTTTATTCAAACGTTTGGACAGAAATGATTCAGCTCTGCAGGAAATGACTCGATACAAGTTCATCATCAGTTAGAAACATCAACCTACATGAACTTTCAGAGAACTCAAATATCACAGTCAGCAGCAGCAAACACTCAGTGTCCAGTTTATTAGGAACACCTGAAACTAATGCAGTCTGACAGTCCTGCAATAAATCTCCTTCATCAAGGTTTGAATGTTCAGTTTGAGTTCAAACTGTTTTAGAGACGAGTTTCTGTTATTCAGCCTGCACTCACTGATATACATGGGGTGGACAAAATAATAGAAACATCAAAACAACAAAAAATTTGCCCATGGATAGTGATGATAGTAACTCAATATCGAGAAAATATATTCAGCAAAAGAAATGCAAAGTAACCACAATTTATTTTCCATACTGTTCTGTCAATATTATATTATTAGTTAAGGGATGCCTCTATCTGTCTGTGACTCTGCAGGGAGGAAAACAAAGTCATATACAAGTAAGTCCCACCTATATTGATCTTTACCTGGTGTAAATACCAACAAAATCCTTAATGCCTGAGAAGATAAAACAACTGTCAAGACTAAACATGAGACACAAAGAATTTGTTGTTTTGTCTGCTTATCATGAATATGGTGTTTCAATATGGTGGAGGTAGTCATGGTTTGCTTTTAGCTGTAGTAGAGAGAATTGGGGCAATTAAGTCTTTGTGGAGCTGGACAATGTGGGTGAGCTGGACCTCAAGAGACGCTGAGAGAAGTGTTTTTTGTTTGCAAATATATGTGTGTGCAGCTGCAGTGTTGAATAGAGTTGGTCTCTGTACTGGGGGAACAACAGTAGCAAGACACCTGTCCTACAAATACATTATCAAAAGTACCTAATTTCGTGTGATGTGACCCTTGAAGTAAAGCACAGTTAGAGGAACAACAAAAACAGCAAGAATGCAGCAAAAGTACATCCAGTGGACGACTCAGTGGGGGAACCAGAGGAAAACCCTGAAACAGATGATAAAAAGTGAATGTTAACAGTCAGAATGTAGCTGCAGATCATAAACAGACAGCACTGGGAAGAGTCTCAGCAGGAACAGTGATGTTAGCATTGATCTTATGGCCAGTCGGCTCCTGCTGGGCTACACAGCTAAGAGGTTGGTTCTGGTTCTGGTCTCAGTAGTGAGGAGGGTAATGTTGGAGCATCGTCCTCTTTCTGAGACGTGCTGCTCATCAGTAGGAAGAATGTTTGAATCTCTGTCCTGCCACCTCTACTTCAGCCTGTTTACATGTGACTGTTGCTAAACTCCTGCTGTGCTGAGATCTGCAAATGTGGGAGGTGATCTGTCTGCAGCCGAGCTTCTCTACACCCTGAGCCGAGGCCACCGTGGACTCTGGATTACGGCTCAGAACCACATCTGGATTTTATACAGATGATTTATACAGGCTTAGCTAAGTTTATTTCACTGAGCAGTGGAAGTACTTGTTTGAGATCCTTGTACCTTACTTGAATCAGAGCTCAACGTTAAACTTTTTTGCAACAGGACCCACCGGGCCAGTTGGTTTGAAGCTTGCTGGCCCGAAGACAATTTTTACTGTCCCTCCTTCCAAAAAGTTATTTCTCAGTGTTGCAACAAAACCAAAGACTTATAAGTTATGTTATACTGTTAACACGTTTAATTGGTTATTAAATACATATATGGATATAAAAAAACTAAGCTAAAATGTAATCTGAGTTTAAATGTGAAAAAATAAAATAGTAATAGTTAACAGAACCATTTACTTTTAAAACAAAACATACTAACAGACTCAAACATGACATGCTCTCTCTCCTGCTGTCAGCCATTTCATAACGAAATGCACACATTGCAGCGAATACAAGTCGCCTCTATCAATCACAAGGTCGTCCTGCCCAAAAGCACACGCTGCATTATTGCCTATTTTCTTCTAAATAGGAACATTAGTTACTAAAAGAACATCATGTTGTTTTGAGGAATACTTGAAACTAGCAACTGAGACCATAAACTCAACATGTTTATATGTGTTTACTGAGGGAATGATTCAGCTGAGAAGTAGCAACACTTTAGCATCATTTCAAATGGAACTGCATAGTTTAACTTTCAAAAAGGTTGCCGCTCGATTGAGATTAGAGAAATAACATTTGACAACTTGTCGTCACGTAACTACAACTCTGGATTGGACAAAGGTGTGCGCCAAGAGCTGCAAAGCCCAATTGGGCCAGTGAGTTGCTAGTTCAACAGTCCCAAAGTTAATTTTTTTACTGGCCCCGGGCCATCGGGCCCCCGTTATTGTCGAGCCCTGCCTGAATATTTTCATTTTATGCTCTACTTCACTACAATTATCAGATGATATAGTTACCCGTTAATTTGATCAATTTATATAATCTAAAAGAAGATTGTAATTTTTCTACTAACACAGACATTTAGTTGATACTTTCAACTGCTTTCACTCAAGTGGACTAGTTTCAGTTCAGTTTCTAGTTAAAATAAAATAATAAAATAATCAGTGACTAAAATCTTCTACATCTCTGAGTGTCCTCAAGTTGTTTGTTATGTGATTCATGTGTAACTTGGCTGCTGTAACTCTGCAGTTTCCGGTAGATCCGGTACTGGGATCAATAAAGTTTACTCTATCCAATCTATTTATCTAGTCACAGCTAAATAAAGTCTTCAGTGAGTCTTGGTGGCACATGTGGCTCAATAATTCTTAAAGTACAGAACATTTTTTTCTTTCCCTTGTGACTCAAAGAGTCTCTGATTCTAAAGTCTTCTGTCTCTAAATCTCCCTCTGAGGTGTTTTCATGTCGATCCTCAGGATCAGGCTGCAGCAGCCATTTTTAAATCTGTTACTGGGTTTGTGAGTGAAGTTAAATTCTTGTGATCCTGTGTTTGATCACACTGAGTTTCCTACAAACTCCAGTTCTTTCTGTTTCCTTCCAGACCCTCTCATTCTTCCTCTCATCTCTGTAGATTCATGACGTTTTCAACTTGAGCAGACGTCGTCATCCCACCCTGCTTTGTGTTCAGTCTGAAGACACTTTAACATGTTTGAAAACTAACACTTGCTCTATTACAATAACTGAAATATAAAAATACAACTACGATGAATCTCACCGTGGATATACACGTAGGTCTCAGTATAAATCTGATGGTTGATCTCCTCCTGTGTGGCTACACAGCGATAGCGGTCGGTCTTCATCACAGTAGTTTGGAGGGTGATGTCGTAGCGGCTTCCTCCTTCTGAGACCTGTGGCTCCTCAGCAGGAAGAACTTTTTTAGCACTGTCCTGCCACTCTACTTTAGGTTTTGGAGATGCCCCTCGAACAACACATTGCAGCAGGGCTCGGTCCCATGTTTGATCGAGTATTGTAGTAGTGAATGACGGTTCTGGAGATGCACCTGTGAAACAATAACAATAAGCAGCTATAACGGACAATTACTGGATTTTAATTGTAAATTTGTGATCTCTCTATTTCACCTCTTCTCAGCTTATAAATGAGGATTCAAATGTGTTTAACAGAAAATAATCAGAGGTACAGAAAAAAAACATATCAGCCTCAGTGACACCTCCTAGCATTGTTAAGGCACTTTCATACTGCCTTATTTTCTGGGAGTACTACGCCAATATGCCAGCTTGCTGCACTGTATAAAAGGAAAGAGCCAGAAAGGGGGTCAGATTTGATCTGCGTCTGAGCTGGGAAGCTTAAGAAGGACAAAAAGCCACGCCAAGTTTTAGTCAGCTTTTACAGAGGAGCAATAGAAAGCATCCTGACTGGAAACATCACTAAGATGGGGTGTGCACGGCCCAGGACTGGAGGGCTCTGCAGTGGGTGCTCAGAGGATTGGTTCCATCATTGGTTCATTGGCTCCCATCTCCCGAGCATCAGTGATATCGGTGAGGTGAGGTGTCTACGCAGAGCCCAAAGGATACTAAACAACAGTACCCACCCAGCCACAGCCTGTTCACCCTGCTGCTTTCTGAGAAGAGATATAGCCTAAGTTTCTGCTGCTGCACCACCAGACTGCAGAGCAGCTCCCCCCCCCCCAATATCTTAAACACTGATTCATCCTCTGCACTGCTCTATTGATGATAGTTTATTTCTGTTTACCTTTTTTTATAATTGATTCTGTATTAATGTAATTATAATTGTTTACTATGTAGCAAAAGGGAGTTACAAAACTCATTTTCACTATAATATTGTGACAATAAACCTACCTACATACATAGTAAAAATGTGTACATTTAAATTGTGTTGGTGTTTGAATGTCTCCAGTTATCAGTGATGAGTTCACATCCAGGTGATGTAGAGATTAGTGACGTCGTCCAAAATCAGGACTCACCTGCGATCTTTTCACCTGATCTGTCCTTTAATCTTTTCTGGCTCGGAGGTTGCACGCGACCCAGATTTATTTGTAAACATTAACAAATAAACAAACAGCGTGTTTTCATGTTGACGGCAGACATGAACTCAGACATGTTGTAGCTCGTTTTAAAGCTCGGAGGTTCGTTTTTTCAACGGATTAAACAAAATAACTGAAGAATTTACGACGTGACAACAGCAGCGTCTTACTTTACGGCAGTAAACAGTTAGCAACTTACCTGCTATCCTGTGTAGCTGCAGTTAAAATGTATTTATAGGTCGAAAAACAGACATTTACAGACAAACAGAGGCTCGTTTTAAAGAACAAAAGTCCACCGAGTGAATCCAGCTCGTTAAAGTTCAAGCGGAAGTAAAAATAACCTGAATAAAAGTCGATTGCGTCGCTCGTTTATTTTTAGCGCCGCTCGTCAAACTTCCAAAACAAAGTAATTTCTGTCAATTAAAAATATCGACAAAATATTTGACCAATGATGTTCAATATCTCTGAAATCAGTAACCGCCCAGGAACAAAACAAACCAATCAGCATCTTTCTACGAGCTAAAGTGACGAAGCTAACGGACTTTTAACTCCAACAGCCAATCAGAGGAGAGCAGCTTTATGCGATCACCACGTGTGTCTAATTGACTGCTACTTTCATCCAATGGTAAGTCAGCACCGTGCAAACACGGCGAGTCTGTAGCCGGGAAGATTTACCTGCCTGACCATATATGGAAGTTAATGTAGTCGGACTTCCTGCGGTAGCGGGACACCGAGACAACAGAGAAACTTTATTTATATGTTCAGAGAGGAGAGATTCAGTTATTATTAATGTGTAAATCTTTAGTTAAATTTTAAAAACATACTTTTATAATTAGATTTAACACTTAGAGACATTTTCAGTATAATAAAGAGATTTATTACAATTATTTGGTAAGTTTGGAGAAGTTTTAGAGAGCTCTGTAGACATTTGCTGGAGACGCTCTGAACTGCACTTTCTAAAATATCTCAGAGCCACTTCAGTCTGTCAACCTAATATCTGGTTCAGACATTAAAGACAAGTGGAGGGAGAGATCCTGTGAATTTGAGCCTGATACAACATTTTATCACTGATTTACTGTATCTGAAAGATGAAGTAAAAGGCAAAGAACAAGAGCGTTTCTATTGTTTTCTATTTAATCATTTACCAATTCAGCTCTTTCAGAGCTCTAAATAGGTTTAAAACACCTAATGAAACCTCAGAGTGTTTGCTTTACAGTGAGGTAAAGGACAGGTATCAGCTCCTCCTGGTCTTTTTATTATTAGTTTAACATGTGCAGGTATTAAGAGACAGAAATACACAGAATTAAAATAAGCTCCAAGAGGTTAAGATAGGCTCTGAAAAGAAAAACAGAACAAATGTTAGAGTGCCTGTGAAATATTATCAGCTTGACATAACAGTAATACTGCATAAAAACATCATCAGAAATATGTCTCAAACATGAAGCCTGTCTCATAGAGAGGTAATCTCTCCAGATGTGGCTGCAGCTCTGTGGGGACGAGGCCCTGCCAGATGTTTATTCTGACTGCTTGACATGTTTATTCTGGGACCCTTGAACCAGACACATCAAATAAATCTTTAACTGTTTAATGAAAACACTCACCGACAACAAGCTGAATGTTGAATGTTTGACTTGGCTGAAGATTTGGAAAAACACAGGTGTAGTCTCCACTGTCAGTCACCTTCGTTTTTCTGATCTTGATGGAGGCGTTGCCGTACTGCAGTTCATCTGGAAAATGTGAGACGCGACCTTTGAACTGGTCATCTTGACCTGAAAGGCCATGATCATAAAACTTTTTGTCATTGTACATGAACACCTGCTTATTTGTCTGCCCTTTCTTCTTCCAGTCAAAGAGAGCTGACTCAATGTTCTGCTTAGTGCTGAGGGAACAGGGTAAAAGAGCATCACTGTCTTCTTTCACGATCACTGGACCTGGAAGATAAAAACATGTTTTAATCAGCTTGTTTACAATTAATTTAACTAAGACAGATATATAAAAGTCTGTTGTTATAACAGCATATCAGCTCATAACAAGAAACTATTCTTGTACTTTGACCTTGTCGAGCACTTTGTCCTTCAGATATTTTCAGACATATTTCTTACCAATATTTATAATGTTTCT
The DNA here is from genome assembly GCA_024633595.2 of Lepomis macrochirus. NCBI lineage: Eukaryota > Metazoa > Chordata > Actinopteri > Centrarchiformes > Centrarchidae > Lepomis > Lepomis macrochirus. The sequence continues at coordinate 7,510,224 of JALXJV020000004.1, read as the reverse complement.
TTTACATTTCTTTCTTCTAAACTTTATTTCTCACACACTATTCTTTAAGCACAAACTTAAGAGCAGCCTCAACATTAATAATTAGGCTAATGACATTTAACTCTCTTTTTCCCAGGTGATGATGTACATCAGCACTGACTCAGTTAATCAGACTGTCTCTGTCTGCACACTCAGCACACTAATAAGAAGGAAGAGGAAACAAGAGAGAGCGACGAGGAAAACACAAAACTAAAAGTCTTAATTTAAACTTAATTTAATTTACTTCATCATGATTTCAAAGTCCTCTAAGTAAAAAGACAACAACCTTCTGAACTACACTTAGAAAGCAGGAACACAGATTTCATCATCTGCCTCCACCTGCTTCTATGACCCAAATTAAAGATGATCGGTCTTCACTAGTGGACACGGGGCCCTCTTGGATAAAACATGATAAGGTGACCTGTGGTAGGAAATTAGGTGGACATAAGGGCTCAGATGAAAAAACCTGGGACTCAGGCTTAGCGTAGGTTACTACAGAGTCGACAATAAGAAAATAATAGAAACACAAAACAATGTTGGCTGCACAATTAACAGTCATCCATCATATCCACACCTGCAACACCATCCATGTCAATCGAACAAAGTCAAGCCCACATCTACTGAAACCATCAGTGCATGTAAGTGAGCCCAGTGATAACCACAGGCCTATCCAATATCACTGCCATCAAATATGACAACAAACTATTTTTGATAAAGTTTATAGTTAGGGCTGGCTCAGGTGAGTCCTGAACCATCCCTTAGTTATTCTGCAATAGGCCTAGACTGCCCGGGGATTTCCCATGATGCTCTGTATTTGTATAGCGCCTTGTCTTTTCAACCACTCAAAGCACTACTTACACTACTTCTGTATTCACCATTTACACACTTCCATACACTGGCGGAACAGCCAGGGGTTCAGTGTCTTGCCCAAGGACACTTCGACATGCAGCCGGGGATTGAACCGCCGATCTTCCGATTAATGGCCAACCCGCTCTACCTCCTGAGCCACAGCCGCCCCATATGATGCACTGAGCTCCTCTCTCCTCTTCTTTCTCTCCCTCTGTATGCAACCTCATCACATTAATGCATGTTACTCTCGTCCCTCTCCTCTCTCCTGTCACTTCCTGCAGGTGTATCTGGTTCTGGATCGGTGCAGTCTGGATCTGTGGCTGTGAGTCACCTCCTGCTACAATGTTCCTACACAACATCCGCTGAGTCCTATTATGATTATCATTACGGTTACTATAATTATCACCATAATTCATTTTCTATATGTCCTCCCCTCTCTCCCAACCAGTTGAGCCAGATGTCCGCCTACTCTGAGTCATGGTTCTGCTCGAGGTTTGTGCCGGTCTGGATCTGCTCTTTACGTAAAATGCAATGACATGAGATTTGTTATAAATTGGCGCTATATAAATAAAACAGAATTGAATTGGATTAAAAACGTGGGCATTTCAAAAAGGGAAATATGTATATGACCAACAGTCGTATTGGCTCAGTTTAGGTTATGAAGAGACGCTTAGCTCGTGAGATATCACAGTCCACCATATTAGGTTCAGGAGAACAAGACCCCTAAACAGTGCATTTTTCTTAATGTACAAATAAACCTTTCTAAAGGAATTTTGATTGATGACACCTATGTCTATGATTGAGACAATGTTTTTTGTTTTTATTGCACTTGTGTCTATTAATAAAATAATACATATATATACAAATAACATTAGGCAGACAGAGAGACACTGATGTGAATATTCTGTAAGTTTCTGTCAGTATCCACACAGTGTTTGACTGCATGTATCTGAACTCAGTGCAGGTGGGGAACATGAAGAACTCTTTCTTTCTTTCTTTCTTTCCCCTTGCGGTTTCTACTTTCTACTTTTACTTTTTTCAGCGGACACACTTGTGTTTCATGATCAGAGCAACCAGAGTTAAGCAATCAATGCAACAACCAATCAGGTTTGAAAGAAGAAGAGATTCTCGGAAATAAAGATTCGTGTCAATACATCCGTTATTTGCTTTCGCACGACAGGATGGAGACGCCGCCCTGCCCCTGCCCCACCAACCTGCAGAAGAAATGACGCCACGTCGGAAGTTATAAACCACCTCTGCAGCTCTGAACAGGAAAACTTGTAACACAAATACTGAGTAGGTCTATTACAGGATATAATTAAGGCTGAAATTAATCAGAAGGATGCTTTTAATGAAATCACCTGTGTTGTACAGGATGATCATTTAATATTGATCCGTACTTATTATTACACATATTATATTATTATAAGGATTTCTACTAAACTAGCAGCCGTATTCATATCCTGATCCAGACTCCTGCATCTTTACATGTTTCTTACCGTTTTGATCAGCAGACGTTACTGCGGAGCAGGTCAGGAGGAGACACATGAGAGGAAGAAGCTCCATGGCTGTGGATGTCTGCTGAGGACTGAACATCGCAGCACTCTAACATCTCTATTTAGAGAAGCTGCAGAGACCTCTGACGGCTGATTGGTCCATCGGGAACACTTTCGGTTTCTAACTTGCGCAAATTGGCAAGCTGCAACAACATCAAAACTTCCGGTATAAATTCTTCAGAATAAAAGTGTAATCTCCACATCCATTAACTACGGCTGCATCGGAAAAATCTCCTTTCCCAGACCTCGATGGAAAACGTCATGAGGGTCAAAGAAAGATGTGAAGGAGAATTGATAAGGACTTATAGGAAAAGAGGACGGCAGGGCTCAGAGAATCCGACTGCTCT
>JALXJV020000004.1:7382383-7506954 GCA_024633595.2 Lepomis macrochirus | reverse complement strand
CATCCAGACCTGACACACCCTGCGGGTCTGTTGTCTACTGCGGTCAAGTGATCTGAAATAATTAAGCCGCACCTACATTTGGAGTACATACATATTTGAGCCTTCATGGTAAATGCAGCGAAACGAGTGACAGACAGGGCTAGTGAGTTTCATTTTCATCAACAAACGTTGCAGTACGAGAGTCTTACTTGAAGAGAGGCCATGAATTAAATTAATTGTATGTGATACAATCGCCACATTGGATACAATCGTTTATTAAATTTTAGGCCTTGGTGTGAGGAGACACATGGGACAATGTCCTGTTTTCATAATAATGTCTTAACCTAACGAATTAAGTACAGTATGGAAATAAAATTATTTAGATTTTATTTTTCAGGAAGTAGCCTATAAAACATGTTACATGTGTCTAAAATGCTAAGGAAATTACATTATTCTTTGATTTTGGGTTGCTGAAAAACATTAAAGAAGTGGTATTATGCTCATTTTCAGGTTCAAAGTCCTATTTAGGTGTTGTACCAGAACAGGTTTACATGGTTTAATTTGATTTTTTAGTCATACTGCACATTGCTGCAGCTCCTCATTGAAGGCTTCATTTTAGCTATGGAGTGATACATCTTGTCTCTAAATTATCTTTGTTGGGAGTTGCAAATGCGCAGTTCCTAGTTAAGGACTTCTAGCCCATCAGAAACAGAAGGGCAGGTCATGGAGAAGACCGTAAACATGGCTTTGTTTCAGCTGTAGGTTACATGTTGCCGACCAGCTTGGCAACATGGACTGGAGCAAGAGTTTCAGAGTGGTGAGTTATTAATCTGTAACAAAAGCTCTGTCTCACATCACAGTAACAACTTTATGTCCACTGACTGCCTGGAGGGTAGCTAGTGTTTGGAAGGGAGAGGAGAGCTGTGTGCTGCAGCTCGCTGTTTTTCCACCGCTGTTTTTGAGGGCGTTTCTAGTCATTTGGCGAGCATTTTGACACGTATTTACTTGTGAAATCACAAGTAAGCGAAAGTAAAGGCTGGACTACAAACAGCGCTTTTCATAAAGAGCAGGACCATACTCTGAAGTTATTTACAGAAGCCCAACAATTCACACCAAGAGCAGCACTAGGCGACACAGGCAAGGAAAAACTTCCTTTTAAGAGGCAGAAACCTCGAACAGAACCATGGCTCAGGGTGGTCGGCCATCTGCCTCAACCGGTTGGGGGTGAGGGGGGAGAGAGAGAGAGAGAGCAAGAGAGAGAGAAGAGAGGGCAAGAGAGAGAGAGCAGAGGGAGTAAAGGTAATGTTGCTATAGACTGAATGGAAAATGGTACAGATATTTATAGTAATGTTAATGATAATAATAACAGTAATAATAGCAATAGGACTAGTAACAGCAGTTGCAACTGTAGCAGAGGGCGTCGAGCAGGAACACGGGGGTAGCAGGAGACTCTCAGCCACAGATCCAGACTCCACAGCTCCAGAGCCAGCAACACCCGCAGGAAGCAACAGGAGGAGGAAGCACACGACTACGGGAAAGGGAAGAAGTCGAGTTAGTAACATGCATTAATGGGATGAGGTTGCACTCAGAGGGAGAGAGAGAAGAGGAGAGAGGAGCTCAGTGCATCATGGGAAATCCCCCGGCAGTCTAGGCCTATAGCAGCATAATTAAGGGATGGTTCAGGACTCACCCGAGCCAGCCCTAACTATAAGCTTTATCAAAAAGGAAAGTCTTAAGCCTACTCTTAAATGTAGAGACGGTGTCTGCCTCCCGAACCCAAACTGGAACCTGGTTCCACAGGAGAGGAGCCTGATAGCTGAACGCTCTGGCTCCCATTCTACTTTTGGAGACTCTATTAATCTGCTTAATGTGAGAGTTAAACGACATGTCCTGGTCAAAGATAACTCCAAGATTTCTCACAGTGGTGCTGGAGGCCAGGGCGATGCCATCCAGGGAAACTATATCTTTAGATAATGCGTCACGGAGGTGCTTAGGGCCTAGAACAATAACTTCAGTTTTATCTGAGTTTAACATCAGAAAATTACAGGTCATCCAGGTTTTAACATCCTGAAGAGACATTTGAAGCTTAGCTAAATGTTTCGTCTGGCTTGATCGATAGATATAACTGAGTATCATCTGCATAACAATGAAAGTTTATGGAGTGTTTCCTGATAATATTGCCTAAAGGAAGCATATATAAAGTGAATAGGATTGGTCCGAGATCCTTGTGGAACTCCATGACTAACTTTGGTATGCATGGAGGACTCATCGTTAACATGTACAAACTGAAATCGATCTGATTAATAGGACTTAAACCAGATTAGAGCGGTTCCTTTAATGCCAATGAAATGTTCCAGTCTCTGTAATAGGATCTGATGGTCAATGGTATCAAATGCAGCACTAAGATCTAGTAAAACCAATACAGAGACAAGTCCTTTGTCTGATGCAGTTAGGAGGTCATTAGTAATCTTCAATAGTGCTGTCTCTGTGCTATGATGAGCTCGAAATCCTGACTGAAAATCCTCAAATAAATTATTGCTATGTAGAAAGTCACACAGCTGTTTGGCGACTGCTTTCTCCAGGACCTTAGAGATAAATGGAAGGTTAGATATAGGTCTATAGTTGGCTAAAACATCTGGATCCAGGTTGTGCTTTTTCAGAAGAGGTTTAATTACAGCTACTTTAAAGTACTGTGGCACGTAGCCTGTTGATAAAGACAAATTGATCACATCCAGTAGAGAAGTGCCGACCAAGGGCAAAACTTCTTTAAGCAGCCTAGTCGGGATGGGGTCTAAGAGGCAGGTAGATGGTTTAGATGAAGAAATTATTGAAGTTAGTTGATAAAGATTGAGGGAAGCAAGACATATAATTGGTTTTATAGCGGTTTCTAAAGTTCCTGAGTATTGAGTTAAGTCTGTGCCAGTTGAGGGCAGGTCTTGGTGGATTTTGTTTCTAATAGCTAGGATTTTATCATTAAAGAAGCTCATGAAGTCGTAACTACTGAGAGCTATGGGAATACTTTGCTCAATAGAGCTGTGACTCTCTGTCAGCCTGGCTACAGTGCTGAAAAGAAACCTGGGGTTGTTCCTATTTTCCTCTATTAATGACGAGTAGTACGCTGCTTTGGCATTACGGAGGGCCTTCCTATAAGTTTTGATTTGATTTGATTTGATTTGATTTTGATTTGATATCTTTATTTTGAACATGTAAATAAAAAAATAAAAAAATCAATGATACAAAGAACAATGGTAAAGACAAATGAACAACAAAACAAAATCCATACTTCCCTCTATTTACATGTACAAAAAGGAGTAGGAAGAAGTAAAACTTATGTACTCCTACCCCTTTATACCCTTACTACCATATTTATGCAAATCACACTAAATAATAAGGTTAAATAAATAATAAATCTATAGTCAATAAGAATATATATTCAAAAGTTCTATACACATAAGGATATTACCCATACATGACAATATTTATACATACTACAGATTTATTAAATATAAGCTCAGGTTAGCATAGTGTTTCTCTGTACCTCTGGAATATCATTTCTTTGAATATCTTTTTAAAATGGATTATGTTTGGACATTGCTTTTAATTCATCATTTAGTTTATTCCACAACTTAACACCACAGACAGACAAACAGAAACTTTTCCGAGTAGTTCGATAGCTGGGAATCTTAAAATTTGACTTTCCCCTTAAATCGTAACCCCTCTCTCTTCCGAGAACCTTTTCTGTATACTACCAGGCAATACATTTTTCCTAGCCTTGAACATAATTATAGCTGTTTGAAATTCAACTAAATCAAATAGTTTTATTGTTTTAGACTGTAAAAAATAATGTGTTGGTGTGTTCCAAATATCCTGTGTTATGAATTATTCTAATTGCTCTTTTTGAAGTATAAATAAGGATTGCAATGAATTTTGATATGTGTTTCCCCAAACCTCTACACAGTAATTTAAATATGGTAACACCAGTGAACAGTACAAAATGTGAAGTGATTTGTAATCTAGAACGTGTTTAGCTTTAGCCAGTACTGAAATACTTCTAGACAGTTTTGTTTGGATATGTTTAATGTGAGATTTCCAGCAAATCTTGTCGTCTATAATCACTCCAAGGAATTTTATTTCATGTACTCGTTCTATATTAACACCTTCGATCTGTAACTGAACTTGATTGTTTGATTTACAATTGCCAAATATCATGAATTTAGTTTTGCTCAGATTTAATGATAACTTATTAGTGTCAAACCACTGTTTTATTTTTCTGAATTCTGAAGTGATTAAGTCCAGGAGTTGCTGTAAATTCTGACCAGAAATAAAGATGTTTGTGTCGTCAGCAAATAATACAAATTTGAGTAGATCAGATACTTTACATATGTCATTTATGTAGAGAATAAATAATTTTGGTCCCAACACTGACCCCTGGGGGACACCACAAGCAATGTCCAAACATTCAGATGTGTAATCACCCAACTTCACAAATTGTTTCCTGTCTTTTAAATAACTGCTTAACCACTTCAGCACTATCCCTCTGATCCCAAACCTTTCCAGTTTATTAATTAGTATTTCATGATTAATTGTATCAAATGCTTTTTCAAATCAACAAATACCCCAACTCCATATTTTTTTTGGTCAGTGGAATTAGTAATTTCTTCAATGAGTTCAATTAATGCAAATGATGTTGACCTATTTTTTCTAAATCCATACTGGCTGTCAGTGAGCAGTTTGTGTTTATCTATGAATTTGTCCAATCTGTCATTGAAGAGTTTTTCTAGAATTTTTGAGAATTGTGGCAATAGAGAGACAGGCCTGTAATTTGTGAAGTGGTGTTTATCTCCAGTTTTATACAGAGGTATGACTTTTGCTGTTTTCATTTTTGTTGGAAATTGACCAATTTGAAAGCGACAAATTAAAAATGTGAGTTAATGGTTTTGATATCCCCTCGATTACATTTTTTTACTATCATCATATCTATTTCGTTACAATCAGTGGATGTTTTAGTTTTGCATTTTTTAACAATGTCTATTATTTCTTTTTCTTCTATAGCTTTAAGAAACATTGAATTTTGATTTCTTTCAATAAGATCATTATATTTATTATCGATTATCAGTGACTTAGGAATTTTTCCAGCTAAATCTGGTCCAACATTTGCAAAATATTTATTAAATTTATTGACCACGTCCTCCATGTTATTGATGTTCTTTTCATTACTAATGAAATATTGGGGATAATTAGACTGTCTCGTGCCCCTTCTTAAAATACTGTTTAGTATTTTCCATAAACCATTCATATTATTTTTATTATTATCTAATAGTTTACTATAATATTCTTTCTTACAAATTCTCATAATCTTAATTAACTTATTTTTATATTTCTTATATTTATTTTCTGCTTCTATAGTTCGGTATTTAATGAATTCTCTATAAAGTGTATTTTTCTTTTTACAGGCATTTTGTAATCCTTTTGAAATCCATGGTCTATTGCTATATTTTTTGTTTTCTGGAATCTTTTTTATCGGGCAATTTTTATCATATAATAATTGAAATATTCTTAGGAATTCACCATATACTTTATCAATATCTTTTTCCTTATATATTACTTCCCAGTCTTGTAAAAGCAGATCATCTTTAAATGCAACCATAGACTCTTCAGTTCTGACCCGCCTGAATAGAGGTTTATTGTCTTTTTTTAGATGTGTAATTGCTGTTGTAAACTGTAAAAACTGGTAGGTGGTCACTGATGTCATTTATTAATAGTCCACTAACTGAATTATTATCTATGTCATTTGTAAAAATATTATCAATTAATGTTGCACAGTGGGAAGTAATCCTGCTGGGTCTGGTAATTTGGGGGAAGAAACCCAGACTATACGCTGTATTAATAAAATCCTCTGTCTTATTGTGCTTATTTGGATTTAGCAGATCAATGTTGAAATCCCCACAGATGAACATGACTTTCTGATTTGTTTTTGTAAATTTTTTCTCCATCCATTCCTTAAATGAATCAATACTAGAACCCGGTGATCTATAGATACAACTTACAATAACATTTTTCTTTTTTTCCCTGCATACTTCTATTGTTACACATTCAAGTAAATCATCCACCACTGTAGACATTTCTTCCACCACCTTGTGATTAAATTTCTTATCTATATACAAAGCCACACCACCCCATTCTTGTTTTCTCTGTTAATACAAAACATTTCATATCCTTCAATTTCAAAGTCTGAGCTCTTTTCACTGTTTATCCAAGTTTCAGATATTGCAATTATATTGAAAGGCTGTTTAAACTGATCTAGATAATATTTAATGTTTTGAAAGTTAGCGTAAAGGCTTCTGCTATTAAAATGTATTATTGATAGTTGGTTTTCTGTATTTACTGAACTATTAAACTGTTCATTAGTGTAATAACAGCAATTGCTATTAGTGTTGAGAAAGAAGTTGTTTACCGGATCAATATCGCTTTCCATGTCCTGTGAGTGATGATCAGTGTAATGAAAGATGTTCAGTTCTTGTTCATCATGATCAACAATCCTCTGTAGTAGTTGATTAGCTCCGGTATGTGTGTGTGTTGTGAAAGATGTCATAGTGTCACAGTGCAGTCAGCAGTTCAGCATACCTGGTTGGAAATGAAGTATTTCTTATCTATTTTGGTGTACTAGACCGGGGATGGATGACCAGTTTGTCATGTCTTAGATAGGCAATGTCTCCCCTTTGTCTCGCAGCTCTCAGATCCGGCATCAGTTCCTTTCGTTTCCTTCTGACAGTATCCGTGAAATCCTCGTTGATAAAGATATTGGATCCTTTCAGTAACTTTGTTCGTTGAAGTATGGCAGATCTGTCCTTGTGCCTCAGAAATTTCACTACAATTGGCCTTGTTCTGTCCCCTCCCGGTTTCCCTGTCCGGTGGGCCCTCTCCACTTCAACCTCTCGCTGCATCTGTAGCTTTTCCGCCAGCACTTTCTTGACTTTTTCCTCCGTCTCGGCCCAGGTCTCTCCCGGTGCCTCCTGAATTCCCTCAAAAACGAGGTTGTTCCGCCTGGATTGTCCCTCCAAATACTCCATTTTGTCAGTGACAGCAAGTAAACTGTCACATACTTTAAAGATGTCTGACTGCATGACATTGCAGCGTTCAGTTTGCTTAGCGATATCACTTTTAACGTCATCCACATCTTTTTGTGTGAATTGCAAACTTGATTTTATGTCCTGTACATCCTTAGTTATTGCATCCAGTCTGTTGTTTGTGGAGTCCATAATGATTTTAACAAAGCCTTTGAAGTTGTTATGTTGTTGTTCAAGCAGCGGCCACAAACATTTCCTTTTGTTGCTGCATCAGTTCATTTACATGAGTGAGTGAAACGTATTCTTCGTCCGATTTCGCTTCTGCTTTTGCCTTTGGTGGCATTTTACCGTGTAATTAAATGGAAAATCCAAGACTGTTGTGATGTTAGCTATTTAAGACTATCTTGCCCAATTAAACGAGAATTTTCCAGTTTGGTGGAACGCCAATTCCTCTCGAGTTTCTGCGATATTTTCTTTAATTTGCGAGTTTCAGTATTATACCATGGAGCTAACCGTCTTTGTTTTAGTATTTTCTTTTTTAGAGGGGCTACAGAGTCAAGTGTTGTTCGCAGCGAGCCTGCAGCACTATCATCAAGATGATCGACTTGGGAGAGATTGAAATTAGCATAAGAGTCCTCTGTTACTTTGAGACCTGATAGTGAATTTAGAGCTGATGAAATTGCAACCTTAAATTTAGCACTATCAGACAGACATCTTGTATAGAAATGTTTGCCCAATGGAGGGTAGTTCAGCAATACAAGCTCAAAAGTTATCAAACAGTGGTCAGATAAAGAGGGATTCTGTGGGAACACTATTAAATGTTCAATTTCAATACCATATACCAGAACAAGGTCGAGGGTGTGGTTAAAACAGTGAGTCGGTTCATGAACACTCTGAGAGAAGCCAATTGAATCTAATAGAGAGATAAACGCAGTACTAAAGCTGTCATTCTCAACATCCACATGAATATTAAAATCCCCTACAATAATAACTTTGTCCGTTTTAAGGACTAAAGTTGACAAAAACTCTGCAAATTCAGATAAGAATTCAGAGTACGGACCAGGTCCTCGGTACACTATAACAAATAGAATTGTTTGCAGTGATTTCCAGCTTGGGTGTGAAAGACTCAGAACAAGGCTTTCAAATGAGTTATAATTTAGTTTAGGTTTAGAGCTGATTACTAGGCTGGAGTCAAAGATAGCTGCAACTCCAATTGCCCCCAAACGAGCTTGCTGAGCCCTGCGATGGACTGGCGACCTGTCCAGGGTGTACCCTGCCTTTCGCCCGATGTAAGCTGGGATTAGCTCCAGCCCCCCGCGACCCTGTGCGCAGGATAAGCGGTTGATGTTGGATGGATGGACGAGCTCACTGAACAGCAGTGATGTACACAAAGGGCTACAGTAGGATGGCAGAACTTGCCCTATGCATGGATGCCAAGCTGTGTGTGATACACACTTCAGCTTATGAATGGGTTTTTTGTTGTCATTGCTTGTTGCACATTTTAATGCCTTGATGACGGGATAGGGGGCTCCCACGTAGAGCACTGTGGCTCACAGAGAAGGGGTCAAAAAGATCGTCTCCCTTGTTCTCCATTTTTCCTTTCCTTTAGCTTGTTGGTTGACCACTGACTTAAAAAATGCATTGTGCGGTATTTACTCACACTAACTGTAGCAACACGTCCACAGACAGCTGTTGGACAGCACTTTGTGTACGAACATTTCTGAAGCCGCCGGTGTTGTGCCGAATTCTATGAGGGACCAAAAAAGACATATGTATAAATAAATAAATAAATAAATGCAGAAATAAATTAAAATTAAACATATTTTGTAAAAAAAAATATGCTATTTTTGTATTTATTTACATTTCTGTATTTATTTATGCATTTCCAGATGCTTTTATTTCTGTATTTCCACATTTATTTATATATTTATTTACACATTTATTTATATATTTATTTATTTCTACATTTATTTATTTATTTACACATTTATTTATTTCCACATTTCCACATTTATTTATGCCTGTATTTCCACATTTATTTTTCCCTACGCCTGTATGCTAATTGAGTGGGTGGTGCCAACATCAGTCTGAAGCAGGATTGGTTATAGCGATGTGATCAGATCTACTACTACTGTCTTGACTTCACTGGAGCGGGCAGAAGCCAATTCCGTTCTGCTGCCACTAGGAGCGCTAAAGAAAGTTAAACTTCCTAACTCTGAATGAAAATACAACAGAGATCTTGACGTGTGGACGTTTAGACACATTGGGTGACCCTCTTAGCACTTTGGGTCCTTTAGCCTTCCAAAATCGATCCTCTGTTAAAAATCTTGGTGTTATTTTTGACACCTCATTTACATTCAATAAGCAAATCAGTGCAGTCGTCAAGACCAGCTTCTTCCAGCTAAGACTTCTAGCTAAAATAAAGCCCTATCTTCCTCCCAAAGACCTTGAAAAAGTCATCCATGCTTTTATTACTGCTCGGCTGGACTATTTAAATGCATTATACATGGGTCTACATCAGAAATCTTTAAATCACCTCCAGTTAGTCCAAAACGCAGCTGCTCGCCTTTTAACGAAAACAAAAAAGCATGACAAAACGTATATTTGCATGTATTTGAATTAAAACACATACCATCATATAGTAATGGCGCGTTCGAGACTGGTCGGAACTGGGATATTTCCCAGTTGAAACTTCCGAATTCCGACATCAAAGTGCATGGTGGTGCATGGCGCCGAAAATGAACGAAAATCATGGCTGACCGTGACAAAGTGTGCACACAGTTGCACCCTCAGCAGTGCTTTAGGTGTTAATTAAAAGGATGGCAGTTTAACTGCAACAACTGAAATATATTACTAGTTTTGTGTTCCCCTCTGGCTATATAAGTTGGGAGCTTCTGAGGTCAGTCAATGTTGTTGGTTGCACTTCTTAATGTTTTGGCATTTTTAACAATAACTTTTATGCAGAAAAGATGACTTTACGAGATTCTTTACTGTAGCCAGCTACCGTATGTGCAAAACATATTTCTACATCAACATGCAGAACAGGTTTTACTATATGATCGTATGTATTATTTTAATTCAAATTAGTGGTGGGCATAGATTAATTTTTTAAATCTAGATTAATCTAGATTAATCTTGAAATTAATCTAGATTAAAATGGCTCATTTGAATTCTGCCGAAGGCATTTAAAATATGTGTGCGAACGGGTTTCAAGCCAAGTTTCAAGCCAGGTGGCGCATTAGACCAGGGGCTCATCTCCTGTTTCCAAAATGCATCACAAACTGCTTGAGAAAGCTGTTCTACTATGCAGGGTGTCAGCGGGGTCTTAAAAAGTCTTTAAAGGTAATAAATCAATTTTGCGAAAATTAAGGCCATTAAAAAGTATTAAAAAGTCTTAATCGCCATTTAAAGGCCCCTTCCAGTGTATTTTGACATTTCTATGATATTTCATATTTTTCTGAGTCACTTCCTCACAATGTTGATTACCCACATAGTTCGCCAAATATTTTTTGACAAATGGCTTAATTTTGTGCTCAAAGTTGCAAAAGTTGCTTAGATGTTAAAACGGCGTGGTGACGTATGACTTCAGTAAATTCCATAAGTCATACGTCATTCATAACGACGCTCTCGTCAGCGTCAATATGAACAGACCAATCACAGCCTGGATGGAGCGGGATTTAAAAAAAAGTTTGATTTGCTGCAACACACTTTATAAATATTGAACTCAGCGTCTTTCTGGCACAAAGTTAATGAATAAAAAACAACCCAAACTGAAACAGCTGGAATTTGAAATAATATTAAACTAGTGGTAAGTTATATTCAATTATATGAAATTATATTGAATATAGTAACATAATGAATATATTAATGTCAAACTTAGTTTACTATTAAATCAACATTATACTTTTAATTTAATGTTATATTATTATACTAATCCAGTCATTTAGACTAGTTCCTCCTCCAGGTTGTGTCTGTGCTACACCGCCTTCACTACTTACGTTATTCATCACTGAGTTTATTCTCTTCATCTTTGTTCCCTCCTGGTCTATTTGAATTTTGTTGTATTAATCAAGTGGTCAATTAAAGTTGTCACATATATGATATCATTGCAGGCAAGCTCACATTGTCTAGTTTAAACCAACTGTACTCTGTGAACTTACACTGTGTTTCACATGATTTGCTGTAATGTTGCTACATAAACGTCATAGCTTTTGTAAGACAGCTGCTTTTTGCAGAAAAATCTAACCAGTCCTTCAAAAAGAAAACTGTTGGCTCATACTGGCTGTTATAGGCAACTGAGAACGTTGGTGAATGCCAATCCTGTATATACCCTGCATGGACACATAATGCCTGTCTTGGACTCCTTCCACTGGCTACCTGTCCATTATAGGATAGATTTTAAGATTTTATTGCTTGCTTTTAAGGCCTTAAATGGTCTGGCGCCACCCTATCTAGCTGATCTCTTATGCCACCATTCTCCAGTAAGAACCCTGAGGTCAACAAATCAGCTGCTCTTGGATGTCCCAAAATCTAAGCTTAAAAATAAGGGTGATAGAGCCTTTGCAGTGGGGGCCCCCATCCTATGGAACAACTTCCCCATGCATATTAAAGCTGCACAGACCCTACACATGTTTAAATCACTGCTTAAGACCCATCTTTTTGCGGTAGCTTTTAACCGTCGTTAACCTGTTTTCTAATGTTTTAAAGTGTTGTTTTGTTTTCCTGTGATTCACAGTGGTTGTATTACTTTTTTATACTTGTTATTTATGTATTTGAAATCGACCCAGTTCAACACTTTGACAAGTCATCAGGGCAACACGGTCACTGTTCCAAATGCATTATCACAGTAATTCATTATTGCATATATCACCAATATACTTTTTTACTTGGTTTAACGCGAGTTTAATGGTATAACATTGCATTAACACTAATTTATACTACTTACTCACTCATTTTGTGCCTCTGCAGTGTAGCATCAGGATGCCACTGTGCTAATGTTCTCCTTCAAGCTTCAAGCCAGCCTCCTCTTTGTGTGAACCAACCAATACACACGCCATACGCGTAGGAGCCATTATACATGGGGGACATGTCCCCCCCACATTTCAAAATCTGTTTTGTCCCCCTCACTTTTTCCCCCGGCAATTTCGGAGTTGGCTCATAGCGGTTTGAATGACAGTCAATCAATCAATCACACACTCCGCATCAGAAATAGACTAAATAAATGGTTGAAATGCGGACAGAAATCATGTCGGCCAATAGAAAACATGCGATAGAAGGCAAAGGTGGTGCTGAAAAAAAGTTACAGGAGAAAAAAAGTTCGCTCAGGAGGGGAGCAGCAAAGTGCCTCAATATTCTGTTTATTTTGTGCTGCGGTTACTTACAGTCTACCTGAAGACAGCTGTGAGGACTCCTGCTGCAGGGTGGGTAGGAACTTGTTACAAATTAGTTGAATTTGCAAAAATAAATAAATTTTTAAAAAAAAGGTAATCGGCACCTTTTCACATCACACCTTTTAAAATACTCTTTATTCCCTATATTACTTAGGCCAGTAATCTACTTTTAATTTCGCTACATTTTCCATTCATACCCTTTATAATTTAACAGTCTGTAATCTGCATTTTGCTTCATTAACCGAAATGATCCAGTCTGTGCGCGCAGTTACGCAGAAGAGCGCCTGGTGTAGGGCGCTCATCACAGTCACAGAGCTGCAAACATTTAGAAAATCAGGCAAATGCTTTTTCAGTTTAAGGCTTTTTGTTCTAATAATATAACTGATAATCAGTGAGCCACATGGCACTGCTGGCCGTGTTGGAAAGCAGCCTGCGTCGCTCTTTAACATGCTGGCAAATTAAAAACTTTCACTTTCCATTAACAGCGCATTTAAAGCGTTTTTAGTCTCTGCGGAGCAAAGGTAGACTTCACACTGTAACATCTAAGTCAGATGATCCAGTGTTTCCCATACGTTCATTTATTTGTGTCGGCCACAATATCAAAGCAGACCGCCACAGATTGATTTGCGATTTTTTTTACTAAGTCTATTTAAATCATATTTGATTGCAGAGCGCCGGAGCGCAGCACTTCATCTCGCTCGTCTCTCTCACCGTATCTCTCGCTCTCTCTCCCTCATGGAGCTCCGCTGCACAAATCTGTCCATCACAGCGCTGTCAGTGTCGGAGACCCAGCTTAAAAAAGTTATTAGCCAGCATGCAGGGAGCCGAGCTAATAAGGAGAGCTAAGTTAATGTTAGATTGCAGCTGGATTTTCGAGGCTAGCACGCTGTATGTTGCTGGTAGCTGGCAGTCAATGTCGATGCATGCACGCCCCCCCCCCGCCACAGTTACACTGTCATTCTATGGAAACACTGGATGATCAGTGGATTGATTCTGATACATTAACAGTATCCTGTTGCTGAAATGAGAATCGCTTTCTTTTGGTGGATATGACCCTGTTTTTTTTCACATCAGTCACTATGTGTTTTATAGCGATGTCCGACGGTGAGGCCATAAACAGAATGTCGCCGAAACTAATCTTTCACTCATCAGCTACCAGCTGTTATTTATTCAAGAAACAATCATTTTTGAGACGCAGCGAGAGAGAGAGAGAGAGTGTGGTTGGATTAAACAGTCCTTTTGGGTTTTACGCATGACGCACAGATACCCTGCTTCAACAACGAGCTGCTCTGTGTTTCTGCCACAATAAGTCTTTGCGTTGTGAAGATTATTTAGATGCTTCAGGAATAATCAGATTGTATTGGCAGCCTGTGCTGCTGCAGAACAAGCGGTTTGGTTGGCTACATCTCCATAATAAAAGGAACAGGTACCAAAAGTTGGCTGGGCAGCAAAACTGATATTTTAAACTGATCATATAAACACCTTCATGGAGATTTAAAAAGGAAAATAATTGTAGAAACAGCTAAATTACAGATAATCAGCTTCTTCACTGCATTTGCAGGAATATTTTAATGGGCTACTTAAAAAAATACACATATCAAGTTGCCTAGTCTGATGCAATAATCAGTTTTACTCTGATAGCCTATGACCTTTCCTGATGTGGACACATCGGGCCTGTGATCCTGTGCACAAAAAACATCCCTACACTACCATGGATAGTAGTGGTGCAACAGGTTGCAGAAACCATGGTATGGATCCCGTCCACACGGTGCAGCACGCAGGTGGACCGCGGATTGATTGCAAAGTTTATGATTTATCCTGTTTGACCTCTCAAAATATTCCTTTATTCTGGAAATGCCAGAGAACCCAGTTAGATTCTGTGCAGAACTTTGAACATGAGCAGAAAACCTGCTGAAACACAGGAGCTATTAGTCCAGGAGTTTCTAACTGAATGGAAATTATTAAATTTTTTTACAGGAGAAACATATCTGAAAGCTGAGAGCTGCTCTGCATTATATTCTGTTACAATTTTAGATTTTAAATTGTTTTATTAAACCTTTATAAAACCAGAACAAATATTTTTCCAACAGTGTCCTGGCCAAAGCAGGCAGGAGTACAACTGCACATTTAAGATGGGAATAAATAACCAGTTACAAGGTCATAAAATGTCAAAATGTTCTCAAATATTCACCACAATTCAGCAACAAGGACGATCAAATGAGCAATTATCCTAACATCTGAAGGCAGAATTACCAGCCTTCAAGTCATTTAAAAGCAACAGTGAAACGAAGATACAGCCCCCTGTGGGCTACCTCAATTTTGTGTGTCCCTTTACATAATAATAAACGGATGCAGAAAATGCAGAAATTGGTGTAAAAAAACACCAGAATGCAGGAAACTAAGTGTTTAACATTCAAAATTTTCTGGGGGAGGACCCCCAGACCCCCCCGTTCACACCATCACAGTTTTGTTGTTATATATGGCTATAGGATTTAGACACAACATCACAATTTAGCAAGCATGACACAGTTAAAAGTGTTGCCTTGTTGTGCCATATAAGTAGAGTATGTTTACTATTGCTTTAATGCTTGGTGGAGGTTTCAATTACTATGTGAAGACATGAAGTTTTGTGGGCTGGGCTAAGCCCCCAATGTTTCAAAATCCTAACAAGGCCCCTGCCCCCGAACCCTCCCAGCATTTCTGCTTCCCCCCCACATTCAAAATCGCTCCTACGCCCCTGTGCAGATTAGTTCAAAGCGAGGAGCAGACTGTGTCGCTGTTTGAAACACTGCAAAACGTCAATAAACTGTCCAAAAGTTCATGTGTTCTTAATGGAAACAGGCTGAGGTGTTTGACCGCAAAGCGCAGACGCCGTTAGCTGTGGCAGAGCGCCCAGATTAACCTGTGATACAGCTTCGTACCATCGATCACGTTTATATTCCGCTATCTTTGACATTGTTACCAACACTGGCGAGCCAGTCAGCATTTGTATCATGTATCGTTATTTAGTTGGAAGGGCAGGGGGTGTAGAAACCAAAATCAGCTAAGAATGTTCTCAGTTGCCTATAACAGCCAGTATGAGCCAACAGTTTTCTTTTTGAAGGACTGGTTAGATTTTTCTGCAAAAAGCAGCTGTCTTACAAAAGCTATGATGTTTATAGCGACATTACAGTAAATCATGTGAAACACAGTGTAAGTTCACAGAGTACAGTTGGTTTAAACTAGACAATGTGAGCTTGCCTGCAATGATATCATATATGTGACAACTTTAATTGACCACTTGATTAATACAACAAAATTCAAATAGACCAGGAGGGAACAAAGATGAAGAGAATAAACTCAGTGATGAATAACGTAAGTAGTGAAGGCGGTGTAGCACAGACACAACCTGGAGGAGGAACTAGTCTAAATGACTGGATTAGTATAATAATATAACATTAAATTAAAAGTATAATGTTGATTTAATAGTAAACTAAGTTTGACATTAATATATTCATTATGTTACTATATTCAATATAATTTCATATAATTGAATATAACTTACCACTAGTTTAATATTATTTCAAATTCCAGCTGTTTCAGTTTGGGTTGTTTTTTATTCATTAACTTTGTGCCAGAAAGACGCTGAGTTCAATATTTATAAAGTGTGTTGCAGCAAATCAAACTTTTTTTAAATCCCGCTCCATCCAGGCTGTGATTGGTCTGTTCATATTGACGCTGACGAGAGCGTCGTTATGAATGACGTATGACTTATGGAATTTACTGAAGTCATACGTCACCACGCCGTTTTAACATCTAAGCAACTTTTGCAACTTTGAGCACAAAATTAAGCCATTTGTCAAAAAATATTTGGCGAACTATGTGGGTAATCAACATTGTGAGGAAGTGACTCAGAAAAATATGAAATATCATAGAAATGTCAAAATACACTGGAAGGGGCCTTTAAATGGCGATTAAGACTTTTAATACTTTTTAATGGCCTTAATTTTCGCAAAATTGATTTATTACCTTTAAAGACTTTTTAAGACCCCGCTGACACCCTGCATAGTAGAACAGCTTTCTCAAGCAGTTTGTGATGCATTTTGGAAACAGGAGATGAGCCCCTGGTCTAATGCGCCACCTGGCTTGAAACTTGGCTTGAAACCCGTTCGCACACATATTTTAAATGCCTTCGGCAGAATTCAAATGAGCCATTTTAATCTAGATTAATTTCAAGATTAATCTAGATTAATCTAGATTTAAAAAATTAATCTATGCCCACCACTAATTTGAATTAAAATAATACATACGATCATATAGTAAAACCTGTTCTGCATGTTGATGTAGAAATATGTTTTGCACATACGGTAGCTGGCTACAGTAAAGAATCTCGTAAAGTCATCTTTTCTGCATAAAAGTTATTGTTAAAAATGCCAAAACATTACGAAGTGCAACCAACAACATTGACTGACCTCAGAAGCTCCCAACTTATATAGCCAGAGGGGAACACAAAACTAGTAATATATTTCAGTTGTTGCAGTTAAACTGCCATCCTTTTAATTAACACCTAAAGCACTGCTGAGGGTGCAACTGTGTGCACACTTTGTCACGGTCAGCCATGATTTTCGTTCATTTTCGGCGCCATGCACCACCATGCACTTTGATGTCGGAATTCGGAAGTTTCAACTGGGAAATATCCCAGTTCCGACCAGTCTCGAACGCGCCATTACTATATGATGGTATGTATTTTAATTCAAATACATGCAAATATACGCTTTGTTGCCGTTTAGTTTATGGTTTATCATTTACAAAGTGTGCTTCCATGGGCGCTGACATTGTTTTGTGACGTCATTCAGCTGCTACTCGTGAAGTCGGGGTACAAATTTTTCTCTGACTTCACAAGTAGGAAATTCGACTTCAAGTGACGTTCCAGGATAGTTTTTCTAGTTGGAGGTCGGAAATTTCTCAGTTTCGAGTTGCCTGGAACGCAGCATTAGGGCCGTCCCACTGTGAAATCGTCAAGTGCGCGAGGGCGCTCTCGCAGACATTTTGAGCCCTTTTTAGACCCTTTTTGTAAGTCAGCATTTCTGCAGACTTTGGCTGAGGGAATTACCCACACTTCAGCGCGGTATGACGTGAAACACGGGGGTTGCCAGGGTTACCGGGGGAAGCCCGGAAGCAAGAGAAAAATCACGGCAAATCCACCAAAAGGAGAAGAGGAATAAAACAATAAACAAACAAGCATTGACACCGACGCTGATGAAAAATTAGAATTTTTCTTAACTTAAGAAGGTGCATAGAAACCCTGAAGTCAGAGGAATACACCTTATTAGCCTAGACACTTTGTTTATTTAACTATTTATTTTAGTGTTTGCTTAATGATGCTGTTTTGACCAACAATAGTGTCGGCCTATATTATTGACAAATATATTGACATTTACCTCTCCTGCACTCTGCAGGGCGAGAGCCTGCAGGCAGAAGCATAAAATAAAAAGTGCGCAACGTGTTTCGGCGTTGTCAAGGTAACGTGATGAAGTGGGAAAGGGCTGTCCCGTTCCTGTTTACAGCATCTTGAGCCCCTTGCAGCCTCTTACACTCAGTAAAGTCTGTGAGGGTTCAGGGTTTAGGGCTTAGGGGGGACATTGGGATTGGGCCGCAGGCAGGCAGAGACAACAAAGGGGAACAAAGAGGTAAACAGGCAGTTTGTTAACTGAGGGAACAGACGGAACACTTGACAGGCTGACACGGGACAAAACACAGAAGTACACAGACCAGAGAAAACACTAGAGACATGAACTAAGGCACAGGACTAAGAACTAAGATACGAGACAAGACACTACTTAGATACTAAGTAACTAATATATGAAACTTTGACAGAACTAAAATCAGGAAAATACCAAAACACTGACTAACAGATAAAGGAATACACTCAGAACTAAACAGAACAGATGACAAGACTAACATGCAGCAACAAAACCAAAACCCTCAGAACAAAAACCCAAAAACACAGCACACAGGACAGGATCGTGACAGGTTGGAGTTAACAACGTGAAACAGAAGAGAGCAACTGGACTGACAGAACTGATTATTAATCAGTAATTCTTTTAATTATATTCTGGTATGTGGTGTGACTGAGTTTCATTCTTGTGCAGCTATAAGAGAAAAAATTCTGACGTAATGACGTCTTGCACTCTACAGTGCATTCGGTGAGTATTTACTGTGCTTCATTCTTTCCTCAACAAAAGTTTAACAAAATGTGAAAAAAGTGAAGCGCTGTAAATACTTTCCAAATGAACTGTATGTTGCATTGCATAAAGTTAAAAGACACCTGATTAAACTCCTGATAAAAGCCAATTTTATCTAAGTGTTTTAAGCTCAGGGGCTCAGACCAAAAACTCTGCCATCAGTGAGTGTGAATGATGGATATGGAGCAAACATGCTGCATACAAACTGTATTTCCTGCTGAGCTGAATCTGTCCTGAATTTCTGTCCAAACGTTAAAACGAATAAACATGAAAAATGTCAAACTGTATGTTGTGGCTGTCTTTGATGTTTCTGTCTGTTCAAACTCTGAGGAAAGAAACTAAAGTGATTTTACTGTGTTGGACCGATTCTAACATGATCAATATCTTACAACTGTTGTTTTTGTATAAATACTTTTTGTAGGAGTGGTATTTAGCAGTGATTGTAAGTCGCTTTGGAAAAATGTAATGTAACATTTACTGAAGTACTTAAGTAAAACAGTTTTGAGGGAGGCCTACTTGTATTTCAATTCCATGCTAGTTTATGATTCTACTCCACTAGATGTCAGTATTGTAATTTTTCCTCTGCTACATTTTTCTGACAATTTTCAGATTCCAAACTCCTCCCTGTCCAGTGAACACCATGCTTTTTAAGATAAATAATCTATTTAAAACCCTTGTGGATCTGCTGGAAAATGCATCATTAGGAAGCTGAAAACAGGCTGTTGAGCAATCAATAAAAACAAAAGTCACTTTAAAGCAGGTGAATATTTATGCAATCATCTTCTTTAACTTATGTATTTTTAATTAATTGATAGGGGTTTTTTTTGCAAATTCTTGCCAAAAATCCAAATTGTATTGACCATGATTTCATGTATAAAAAAAACAAAGGGGTGAAACATTCAAGGGGGTGTGAATACTTTTTATAGGCTTTGTACCTGTAATGGAGTGTTTTCCCATTGTGGTATTATTAATACTTTTACCCGAGTAAAGTGATTATTTCTACCACTGGTATTTTGAGATTGTTGTGCAGTCCCTTTTTCACAAGTCAAAATCATAGATTGTATATAAAAAGGTCAACATACTAGTGAAGCTTTTATTGTGAAGGATTAGCGAAAGTGTTGTAGGTGCAGCTTCCCGAGAAATCGAAAGTGTTTCGCAGTGACGCAGCCTGAAGTCGTTAGATGTCCGTTAGTGTCGTTACGGTGAAGTCAAAGTGATGTTTAATCTTCGGATGTCTTCGACAAACATGAAGCTTCTTCCTCTCCTGTGTCTCTGTCTCCTGACTCGGTCTGGAACAACGTTTGCTGATGAACAAAGTAAGAAAACTAATTAATTAAACTGATAATCAATAACCTGATAGGTCTTACAGGCACAGATCAATATTAAAACATCTAGGCCCTTTTCCCTAACAAATGTGATGACATTTATAAAGGCATCCTATAAATTACAGTAGTATAACGGACCCGCGCAGTTTGCTGATGTTTCCTTTTCTGGCAGCGGAATTTCACTGCAGTCAAGCCAGCCCCCACTTCGAAAAAGACAGTCAAGCCAGCCCTCGCGCTGTTTCGCGATGCGTGTTTTTTGTAGACATTACGGTAACATCGTGTCGCAGCACATTTCAAAATAAATGTGAACTTCTGCTGAACATAATGCAATTTCTGTGGCAGAAACGATTGAATAGATAAATAAATGCTTAAGAAAATAGTACATTTTCACAAATATTAATAAATTCAGCCAAGATGCAAACTCATGTAAAAGAAAACCATCTAACATAAAATGTCTAATATTTTCACCGACTATGCTGATTTCAAATTAATATAAAACAAAAACCTTCTGTTTCCACTAACTCATTTCACTTCACAGTGATAGCAGACCACCTCAAGGTGACCCTCTGTCAATATCAGAGCAATCTGATTTATTATTTTGAAATTATAGCCCTTAAAAATGTCTAATATTTTCACGACTATGCTGATTTCAAATTAATATAAAACAAAAACCTTCTGTTTCCACTGACTCATTTCACTTCAGAGTGATAGCAGACCACCTCAGGGTGACCCTCTGTCTAGATCAGAGCAATCTGATGTATTATTTTGAAATTATAGCCCTTAAAAATGTCTAATATTTTCACCAACTATGCTGAGAAAACCTTCTGTTTCCACTGACTCATTTCACTTCACAGTGATAGCAGGCCACCTCAGGGTGACCCTCTGTCAATATCAGAGCAATCTGATGTATTATTTTGAAATTATAGCCCTTAAAAATTTCTAATATTTTCACCGACTATGCTGATTTCAAATTGATGTTAAAAGAAAACCTTCTGTTTCCACTGACTCATTTCACTTCACAGTGATAGCAGGCCACCTCAGGGTGACCCTCTGTCAATATCAGAGCAATCTGATGTATTATTTTGAAATTACAGCCCTTAAAAATTTCTAATATTTTCACCGACTATGCTGATTTCAAATTGATGTTAAAAGAAAACCTTCTGTTTCCACTGACTCATTTCACTTCACAGTGATAGCAGACCACCTCAGGGTGTCCCTCTGTCAATATCAGAGCAATCTGATGTAGTATTTTGAAATTACAGCCCTTAAAAATGTCTAATATTTTCACAGACTATGCTGATTTCAAATTAATATAAAACAAAAACCTTCTGTTTCCACTGACTCGTTTCACTTCAGAGTGATAGCAGACCACCTCAGGGTGACCCTCTATCAATATCAGAGTAATCTGATGTATTATTTTGAAATTATAGCCCTCGGAAATGTCTTATATTTTCACCGACTATGCTGATTTCAAATTAATATAAAACAAAAACCTTCTGTTTCCACTGACTCGTTTCACTTCACAGTGATAGCAGGCCACCTCAGGGTGGTCCTCTGTCAATATCAGAGCAATCTGATGTAGTGTTACGAAATTAAAGCCCTATAAAATGTCTAATATTTTCACTGAATGCCCCCTGATTTCAAATTGATGGTAAAAAACGCAAAGGTAATGTTAACCCTAATGACAACCCTAGTCCTCAACTTGACTTTAAGGGTATTACCTCCTCCAATCACACCCCCACATCAACCACTGAAATTTGAATTGTGCACGTAGACGACCATTAGAACATCGCTCCAGATACCTGAGTACTGTATTACAGCAGTGTCCCTACTGCAGGCTAACCCTTCAGCAGACGGTGGAGTCGCAGGGCCCATCAGTAGAGGACTCTCTGCTTATAGAACAGGTTACCACGCCGCGACCTTCATGCTTTCTCACACCGGCTCAGCCCCCTACTGGATTCTATGGGTACAATTAGAGGGGCCCCATGACTGTCCACCCCAGCAACAACGAGCCACGACAAGCTGATCAGTGCATCCGATGGGGGCTGCACGAGTTAAATGAACCAGTTTTCTTTTTACATCAGTTTGAAATCATCATATTCAGTGAAAATAATAGACATTTTAGGACAAGGCTGTAATTTCAAAATACAACATCAGATTGCTCTGATATTGACAGAGGGACACCCTGAGGTGGTCTGCTATCAATATGAAGTGAAATGAGTTAGTGGAAACAGAAGTTTTTTGTTTTATGTGAATTTGAATTCAGCTAATTCAGTGAAAATATTTGACATTTTTAAGGGCTGTAATTTCAAAATACTATATCAGATTGCTCTGATCTTGACAGAGGGACACCCTGAGGTGGTCTGCTATCAATATGAAGTGAAATGAGTTAGTGGAAACAGAAGGTTTTTGTTTTATATGAATTTGAATTCAGCTAATTCAGTGAAAATATTTGACATTTTTAAGGGCTGTAATTTCAAAATACTACATCAGATTACTCTGATCTTGACAGAGGGACACCCTGAGGTGGTCTGCTATCAATATGAAGTGAAATGAGTTAGTGGAAACAGAAGGTTTTTGTTTTATATTAATTTGAAATCAGCTAATTCTGTGAAATTATTAGACATTTCCGAGGGCTATAATTTCAAAATAATACATCAGATTGCTCTGATATTGACAGAGGGACACCCTGAGGTGGCCTGCTATCACTGTGAAGTGAAATGAGTCAGTGGAAACAGAAGGTTTTCTTTTAACATCAATTTGAAATCAGCATAGTCGGTGAAAATATTAGACATTTCCGAGGGCTATAATTTCAAAATAATACATCAGATTGCTCTGATATTGACAGAGGGTCACCCTGAGGTGGTCTGCTATCACTGTGAAGTGAAATGAGTCAGTGGAAACAGAAGGTTTTTGTTTTATATTAATTTGAAATCAGCATAGTCGGAGAAAATATTAGAAATTTTTAAGGGCTGTAATTTCAAAATAATACATCAGATTGCTCTGATATTGACAGAGGGACACCCTGAGGTGGTCTGCTATCACTGTGAAGTGAAATGAGTCAGTGGAAACAGAAGGTTTTCTTTTAACATCAATTTGAAATCAGCATAGTCGGTGAAAATATCACCCTGAGGTGGTCTGCTATCACTGTGAAGTGAAATGAGTTAGTGGAAACAGAAGGTTTTTGTTTTATATTAATTTGAAATCAGCATAGTCGGAGAAAATATTAGAAATTTTTAAGGGCTGTAATTTCAAAATAATACATCAGATTGCTCTGATATTGACAGAGGGACACCCTGAGGTGGCCTGCTATCACTGTGAAGTGAAATGAGTCAGTGGAAACAGAAGGTTTTCTTTTAACATCAATTTGAAATCAGCATAGTCGGTGAAAATATTAGACATTTTTAAGGTGCTGTAATTTCAAAATAATACATCAGATTGCTCTGATATTGACAGAAGGTCACCCTGAGGTGGCCTGCTATCACTGTGAAGTGAAATGAGTCAGTGGAAACAGAAGGTTTTCTTTTAACATCAATTTGAAATCAGCATAGTCGGTGAAAATATTAGAAATTTTTAAGGTGCTGTAATTTCAAAATAATAAATCAGATTGCTCTGATATTGACAGAAGGTCACCCTGAGGTGGCCTGCTATCACTGTGAAGTGAAATGAGTCAGTGGAAACAGAAGGTTTTCTTTTAACATCAATTTGAAATCAGCATAGTCGGTGAAAATATTAGACATTTTTAAGGGCTGTAATTTCAAAATACTACATCAGATTGCTCTGATATTGACAGAGGGACACCCTGAGGTGGTCTGCTATCACTGTGAAGCGAAACGAGTCAGTGGAAACAGAAGGTTTTTTTGTTACATGCATTACATATCAACAAAGTCAGTGAAAATATTAGACATTTTTATGTTAGATGGTTTTCTTTTTACATGAGTTTGCATCTTGGCTGAATTCATTAATATTTGTAAAAATGTACTATTTTCTTAAGCATTTATTTATCTATTCAATCGTTTCTGCCACAGAAATTGCATTATGTTCAGCAGAAGTTCACATTTATTTTGAAATGTGCTGCGACACGATGTTACCGTAATGTCTACAAAAAACACGCATCGCGAAACAGCGCGAGGGCTGGCTTGACTGTCTTTTTCGAAGTGGGGGCTGGCTTGACTGCAGTGGAATACCAGGGCGTCTCCTGCACAGAAACTGTTCCTCATTTTAAACTGTGAAACCTGATGAACTGTTGCGACTCATAACTGATATTTCTGATCAAATATAAACTCTTGTCCCCTACCTGAGGTTTAACTTACTGTTTTGTTGATCATTTTTAAGTAGAAACTAAGTATAATGCATAGGCCTATATTATGGACACATATAGCCTATAGCCTAATATAAATATTATAATAAGAAGCAGCCGTTCTTTCTCTCTCTCGCTTCATTTCTCACATTTATAATTCAGATCTGAATTCATGACCATGTTCAGAGACAGAAAACTAGGCTACAGGAGGACTGACAAAGCACAAGCAGAATACAAATGCGTTCAGATCTTTGTGAATGTCTTCCTTGTTATTTTCTCAGTCTGGTTCTATTTTAGCAGCTTGTTTGTGGGGAGATAAAGATTGATCTATAATTTGGCCTCGTCCTCGTGGTCTGTGCTCCTGTTTAAGGAAACTAGCAGCTGCTGGATCAAACATGTTTTATATGGACAGAGATATTTCTGCGGACTATGACTGTAGTTCAGAGGTTTGTTGTTGTTGTGTTTTTACTTTCTAGACTTAGAAATCATGATGAACTGAATTCAGTTTGAATTTTAGTCGGTTTTCCTCGCTGCTTTCATGTCTCCTCTTTCTTCCTCTTCCTTCTTATTAGTGAGACCAACTGATTCAGTGCTGATGTTTTTCATCCTCCTGGCAAAGGAGAGAGAGGGTTAAATGTTAATTATTAATAAACTCTCAAGTTTGTGCTGAAAAGATCATTTTGTGAAAATAAAGATGTGGGGGAAAAAATAAAAATAAAGTTAAAAAAGAGGTTATAAGTGTTATAAAACAAAGAAAATATAAAACAAATTCTGAAATCAGAACTAGGTACTCAAGAAGGTCAAAAAACAAGAAATGTTAGTTGTTACGAGTTGATATTTTTTTTGAACTGACTTAATATGTCTTAACTTAGGCCTAATTACATTAATTTAAACATACTGATTAATACATATTTTTATATTTCAGAACCAGTGACTGTCACCGTGAAAGAAGACAGTGATGTTATTTTACCCTGTTCCCTCAGCACCAAGGAGAACATTGAGTACAAGCTCTTTGACTGGGAGAAAGATGATCAGAAGAATGTTTTCCAGTATGATGCAGGAACTCATTACAATAACGGCCGTCCAGGTCAAGATCAGCAGTTCAAAGGTCGTGTCTCATATTTTCAAGATGAGCTGAAGTACGGCAACGCCTCCATCATCATCAGAAACACGAAGGTGACCGACAGTGGAGACTACACCTGTGATTTTCCACATCTTCAGCCAAGACAGATATTCCACATTCAGCTTGTTGTTGGTGAGTGTTTTCATTAAACAGTTTATTTACTTTACAAAGATTTATTTACTGATGTGTCTGGTTTAAGAGTCTCAGATGAACTTTTGTCAAGTAGTCAGAATAACCATCTGGCAGGGCCTCGTCCCCACAGAGCTGCAGCAACATCTGGAGAGATTACCTCTCTATCAGACAGGCTTCATGTTTGATTATTTATTGATCAGAATTAATTTCACTCAACTCAGATGTTTTTCTACAGTATTAGGCGACCTGTCTGCCAAGTTGATAATATTTCTCAAGCACTCTAACATAGGCTATGTTTTGTTTTGACTTTTAGGTGGTTTAAAGGACAGAACAAGTGAAAACATCCCAGGTGAGTTTGGCTCCAGAGGCCTGATATCATTCAAAACACTCCTAACGTTATATGGATCAGATTGAGATCATTCTTCTATGTGCAAAGTTTCATAGAGCCGAAACAACAAATCACTTGTTGATGTGGAGACATTTATTAGGTCTTAAGAGTGTTAAACGTTTAAAATAAACTTTTTTGTTACTGTTACTGTAATTTTTTGTCTCTCTATTGCACATATTCACAAACAGAGAAGCAATTTTCACAGAACATCCAAGCAATGCATTGGAGTTGTGTTACACATTTTTAAATGAGCCCCAAGATTTTTGTTTAGGTTCTAATGTTTAAAAAAAAAAAGCTAATTATATACTGGGGAAATAACAGGTGTTTTACATTTATTCAATATTAACCTTTTTTTACTAATTTAATTTCTCTTTAAATAAAATTCCATTTGCATTTTTATTTATTTATTTATCATTATTATTATTATTATTATTATTATTATTATTATTATTGAGTTTCACCAGGGAGAAGCCAGTTGCCTGCAGTGTTGTCCGGTACTTTACCAATCACCTCTACAGTTTAATACACTCTTACTTTTAAACATGAACACACATACCTGTCACATGTCCTTGTCACTCACAGATGGAGACAACAGATCTGTTAAACACACTTTAATCCTCATTTACAACCAGAGAAGAGATGAACAAGAAACATCACAGTGTTACATTTATAATCCTGTTATTGTCCTTTTATAGCTGATGTGTTACTTATTGTCTGTTTAAACTCTGTTCGCAGGAGCAGCTGAAAATCTGTCTGTCAAGATTATTCAAACAAAAGATGGGATGGTGCTGCAGTGTGTTGTTCTGGCTGCAAATATAAAACCTAAAGTAGAGTGGCAGGACAGTGCTGGAAACAAACGTCCTGCTGAGGAGTTTCACAACTTAAACCTTGGAGACCACTTCTCCATCACCCTCCAAACTACTGTGAAGAAGACCGACAACTATCGCTGTGTAGCCACACAGGAGGAGATCAGCCATCAGATTTATAAAGACATATATGTGAATGTCAATGGTGAGATTCTTCCTAGTGATGTTTTTATATTTCAGTAATTTCAATATTTCATTTGTTATTAGTTTTCAAACATGTTAAAGTGTCTTCAGACTGAACACAAAGCACGTTGTGATGAAGGCGTCTGCACGAGTTGAAAAAGTTTCAAACTGAGTGAAAGCTTCACACTTATACTGAGACTCTGAGACTTCATGAATCTACAGAGATGAGAGTAAGAATGAGAGGGTCTGCAGGGAAATAACAGAAAGAGCTGGAGTTTGTAGGAAACTCTGAGATCAGTCTGATCAAACACAGGAACACAAGAATTTAGTAAAGTTCACTCACAAACCCAGGAACAGATTTATAAATGGCTGCTGCAGCCTGATCCTGAGGATCGACATGACAACACCTCAGAGGGAGATTTAGAGACTGAAGACTTTAGAATCAGAGACTTTAAGAGCCACAAGGGAAAAAAGATTCTGAACTTGTGTAAATATTGATGGTTCCTAATAATATTTTGACACCATGGAGGCACATCCAGGCTTTGAAGTGCAGTTTTTACTGGACGATGGAAACTTTAATTGAATTAATTAGAACCAATTCCAAAATACAGCTTTTCAGTTTTTATTCAGGTTGAAGCTCCAAGTTTCAACATTATCATTTTGTAATTGGAGTAATTCTGAGTATTAAAACAGCAGAATCTGATGAGAGATCTTCTTAATGAATTAATTTAGATTCAGAAATCACAACCTGACCTGTTGTTTCACAGCAACATAAATTAGATAGTTTAGATTAGATTCACCTTTATTGTCATTATGCAGAGTGCAGAGATAATGAAATGCAGTTAGCATCTAACCAGAAGTGCACAAATGTGTTTTATTATACAGATAAGTGCAGTTCTAATTAACTTTTTCTATAAAGTCCTCCTGCTCTTAAACATTTTCTAAAAATAAAGTATGTATTCCACTGTGAGCTTTTGTTAGCAGAACAGGACGAATTATATCAGGTTGTATTATTATTTAAAAATGTTTGTAGAGAGATCGAAAACTGTGTCTCCCTCTGTGTGTGTTCTGAAATCTGTGAATGTTTTCAAGAATTTCTAAATATTCATTTTAGCATTTTATCAAAGGTAAAAAATGTGTTTAGCTTCAAGAGACTCGTGCTGCAATTTGACAGAAACTATGGGATTATCAGTGAGTTAAATGTACTTAAAGTAGCAAAAGATCAAGTATAATTTGAAGCATCATCTGATAAATGTAGTGAAGTATAAAGTAGCATAAATTTGATAGTCAAGTACCTCAAACTTGTTCTTTCACTGCTCAGTGAAACATAAACCTCTCAGCCTCATGTTTAGCTGGATGTCTAATATTTCCTGTTAACAAAGCTTATCAATACTTGCTGTAAGTACAGCTGTGATAAAATCCAGATGTGGTTCTGAGCCGTAATCCAGAGTCCACGGAGGCCTCGGCTCAGGGTGTAGAGAAGCTCGGCTGCAGACAGATCGCCTCACACATTTGCAGATCTCAGCACAGCAGGAGTTTAGCAACAGTCACATGTAAACAGGCTGAAGTAGAGGTGGCAGGACAGAGATTCAAACATTCTTCCTACTGATGAGCAGCACGTCTCAGAAAGAGGACGATGCTCCAACATTACCCTCCTCACTACTGAGACCAGAACCAGAACCAACCTCTTAGCTGTGTAGCCCAGCAGGAAGCGACTGGCCATAAGATCAATGCTAACATCACTGTTCCTGCTGAGACTCATCCCAGTGCTGTTTGGATCTGCTGACAGTTTTAGCTTTTTTAGATTTCAGGGCGTGCACACCTTTAGATGTTCTTTGTGTCGGCTGTGATGTTCAACCTGCTGTTTATGATCTGCAGCTACATTCTGACTGTTACATTCACTTTTTATCATCTGTTTCAGGGTCCCCATCTGGGTCCTACACTGGATGGTTAGTTGCTGCAGTTCTTGCTGCTGTTCTTGTTTTGTAGCTGTGCTTTACGTGCGTCGCATCAGACGAAATTCTCTGAGAGGTAAGTTTAAATAATGTTTTCATCAAAATATTCATGATGAGCAGACAACACATTCTTTGTGTCTCATGTTTAGACAGTTGTTTTATCTTCTCAGACATTAGGCCTAAGCGTTTTGTTAGTCTTTACACCAGGGTAGGATCAAGGCAGGAGGAGTTTTATTTATTTTCCTTCATGCAGGTTCAACAACTTACTGACCCACTCATTCAGAGCAGCTGCCTGATCCAGAAACTTAACAAGCTTTATGTGCTGTGAATTTGGCTGCTGAAGTGTGTGTTTCTGTTTCTGTTTTTGAGAACCAGTTTGAGGTTTACACCAGACTGTGTGATAGTGAGGACATTTTGGATGGTTCTCACAGATTTCAGGCAGTTTGAGAGTTAAAACCTGGTTTTAAGATTAAATTTAAAGTTTGTTTCAGTTTAAGATTAGGATTAGGTTTGTGGTTAGAAGGTTGTGGCAAGATGAAAGTTTTTGAGTTTGTTCGGATGGTGAATGTGCATGTAGCTCAGCTCTGCTTTACTACGTCTCATTACCTCGAACACAACCTTTGCCTTAACGATTGTTTTATCTTCTGTCCCTGTCAAAGTCATGGACAGTAAGATAACAGCATGTTAAAATGAATCTTTCATTAATTAGTTTCTGATATGTGGTGTGACTGAGTTCCACTCTTGTGCCGCTTTAAGAGAAAAAACTATTGACTGAACTCATTTTAACTCTTCATTATTGTTGTTTAGGACAATGACAACTTTTTGCTCTGTTCTTTGTTTCTTTATTTTAATATTATTATTATTTTATGCAACTTAATTTTCCTCCTGCTGTGTCTTCAATGCAAATTAATTTAATTCCAGGCAGCACAAAGTCAAGTGATGATCAATCTGCCCACTGTGTTGTTGTTGAAGACATTATACTGAAACACCTGATGAATAAGACGAAGCTGCACAGAAACAATGTGACCAATAATGAGATAACATCAAATGATAACATTTACATTTAGCTGACACTTTTATCCAAAGTGACTTACACTCCACCCCTAATATATAAGAAGGACAGTAAGTAAGTAATGAAAATAAATAATAAAGTGAAACGACCAGGAGACTCTGACTGAGGATTTCAGGCTGCTGCAGCTCAGAAAAGGTTCAAACGTCTGTGATGTGTTCAGGAGCTTCACTGTGAAACCTGTAAAACTGACAGGCAGCGTCAAGTGCCTCACAGCGAACGTAGCCAAGCTGGAGAATAAATGTGAAGACTTGGAGTCCACATCACGCCGTAACAATATTAGGATAGTGGGAGTACCAGAGGGTCCTGACACCTGTACCACCACTGCTGTAGCCGCCATGCTGAAGGAAGCGTTCGGTCTGGTAAAGGAGCCGCTTTTGGACCAGGCCCACCGGAGCCTCTAACCTAAACCCAGACAGGTGTCGTGCCAATGTAGTTATCCCTGACAGAAAGAGTTTCCCCTGCCACGGGAGCGCGCATGCATATAGCGGTGAGGGCGGACCTTCGACTTTATCAAAGTGAATGAAAAATATACCATGTGGGTTGTTTAATCTATCGTTTTAGTATTGTTTTATTAGCGAGGTTTGAGTACAGCACGGTAGCACTTATAAACGTTTTTATAGGCTTACGTTATCGAACTTGGTATTATTCATTGCACTCACTTGAGGGGGCATTTAGTTTCACTCGTAAAGGAAACATTTATTTCGCGGTTGTCTGGTGATGTTATAATTGACTACGTAGTCGATCATGTCATCCATGTTACTGTTTAAACGCTAGATTCACCCAGACTGTCACCCTTTACATCTGCTTGACTTAAAATGTACGTTAAACTGAATGCAGCATTGTAGACAACATCTAAAATTATACTCTAAAATTATTTGTATCCCACTATAACTTTTGCTAGGAAAATAGAAACATGACCATATTCCCCACTGTTATTAGTCATGATGTGAAGTATACACAAAATAAAATACTTGACGGTAGGCTATCATCTGTCCGTTATAGAGGGGGGATACATTTTATGGCAGGCTGAATATATAGGACTGAAATTATTTGTATCCCAGTATAACTTTTGCTAGGAAAATAGAAACGTCACCATATCCCCCACTGTTATTAGTCATGATGTGAAGTATACACAAAATAAAATACTTGACAGTAGGCTATCATCTGTCCGTTATAAAGGGGGGAGACAAATAATTTCAGTCCTATATATTCAGCCTGCCATAAAATGTATCCCCCCTCTATAACGGACAGATGATAGCCTACTGTCAAGTATTTTATTTTGTGTATGTGAGCTCACATGACAATATTTTGTCATGTGAGCTCACATTTATCAGTTGGAATATTAGAGGTATGGGTAATCCGGTTAAGAGATCTAAGGTCTTTGCACACTTGAAACGTTTAAACTCCGATTTAGTATTCTTACAGAGACTCATCTTCGTATTAAAGATCGCCATAGGTTACATTGCCCTTGGGTAGGCCAAGTGTTCCACTCAAATTTTAATTCAAAAGCTAGAGGAGTCGCCATCTTAGTTAACAAAAAAGTTCAATTCTCATCCACTGATGTTATCGCTGATAGAAACGGCAGATACCTCATGGTTGCTGGTACTGTAATGCAAAGAAAGGTTTTGTTGATAAATGTATATGCCCCGAACTTCGATGATGTTGAATTCGCTAAAAGATTGCTGAGCAATATTCCCTGAATACACACTTGTTGATTTTCGGAGGGGATCTAAATTGTGTTTCTTAGATCGATCTAATCCTCGTAACCTGACTCAATCTGCAATGTCTAAAGCATTTTCTGATTTTATGAAGCAGAATGGTCTTGTTGATCCATGGAGATCTCGTAACCCCTCTATTAAAAAATTCTCTTTCTTCTCCAAGGTATTCCAGGATTGATTACTTTTTTATTGACAGCACGCTCCATAAATGTGTGACTTCCTCTGACTATTTAGGTATTGTAATATCAGACCATTCACCCTTACTATTAGACATTCAACTTTCTACCTATAAACGTAGCCCACCGCTTTGGAGATTTGGTTCTCTTCTTCTGGCAGATCATGACTTTTGCGAACTCATTTAAAATTCTATTGATGAGTTCCTGTATTTCAATCAAGATGATTCTTCTTCATACTCTTTGTTATGGGAGACACTTAAATGTTACCTGAGAGGTCAGATTATTTCTTAAACCGCTCTTGCTAATAAAAAGGTTAATGCTAGGCTTAATGTACTTACATCTGTGATTAATGATCCAGATCGGAGATATGCCTTGAACCCCTCTCCAGAATTACTTAAGCAGCGCGTTGATTTGCAAGCAGAATTTAATCTCATCTCAACTAAGGAGGCAGAACGCCTGTTAATACGCAGTCGTGGCTCATATTATGAACATGGTGACAAGGCAAGTCGTTTACTGGCACATCAGTTGCGTCGACAGGCCACTTCCAGTTTGATACCCATTATTTTAAACACTTCTGATACTATTACTACATATCCCTTAGAAATCAATGCTGCTTTTAAATCATTTTATTTTTCATTATATAAATCTGAATTTCCTACAGATAACACTGATATGAACACATTTCTTCACAACCTTTTAAATCCTGTTATTGATTCTACTACTGCCAGACAACTGGACTCCCCACTCTCCCTTGAAGAAGTGTTAAATGCAATTAAAGCTATGCAATCTAATAAAGCCCCAGGCCCTAACAGGTTTCCGATTGAATTCTACAAAGAATTTATTGGTAAATTGGCACCGCTACTTTTATCCGTATTCAATGAATCCGTGGAAAGTGGTTCATTACCACCAACCTTGACACAAGCCACTATTGCTCTTCTTCTTAAAAGAGACAAAGAACCAACCTCCTGTGGTTCTTACAGACCATTATCTCTGCTTAATGCTGATGTAAAGGTGTTAGCTAAAGTTATTGCATCCCGCCTTGAGAATGTGCTTCCTCATATTATATCCAAAGAGCAAAATGGTTTTATTAAGGGACGTCAATTGTTTTTTAATACCTGCACACTTTTCAATATAATTTTCTCAAAACATTCGTCTGAATTTCCTGAACTCGTGATTTCTTTAGACGCTGAAAAGGCATTCGATAGGGTAGAATGGGAGTACTTGTTTACAGTTTTAAAGAAATTCGGATTTGGTGATAGATTTATCTTATGGATTCGCCTCCTTTATTCGTCCCCTAAGGCTAGATTAATTAATAATTAATTAATAATAATAATAAATTATCGCTATATGCGGATGATTTGTTATTGTATATGACTGATCCCGCACATTCTGTCCCTGCTGTTTTAAGTATTCTGGAGAATTTTAGCACCTTCTCAGGTTATAAATTAAATATGGGGTGTAGCGACTATTCTTAATACAAAAACAAAGTAGTCGCTAAGAGGCTGAGGTAGGGCCTAGTGGTGCTGCAAAGTCAACTCGCGGATCACAATATATCATTCTTGCTTTTATTGACAAACATTATAGCCTACAACTTAAAATAATGTGAAAACGTATATTCAAAAATAATCACAATAATCCAAAAATAACTATAAAGGATACCATGGGTCAACAAAAAAAATACAGCGTTCACTCACCCTCTTTCTTTCTCCGACTGGCCTGAACAGGTGTGTTAAATTAACTCTACAACATCACCACCCACATCCACGTGACTTACAAGAAAAAAAAGTGCAACAACAAAATAAACTTATATGCAATTAATTTCAAACGTGCAAAAATCAGTTCATGACTCCTACACGCCAGCCCCTAATTATTAGGTTAATGCATAATAATTACATTGCACAAGTTAAATAGGGGGCATGACATGATCAAAAGCTCAAATGTACATCTTTGTTTTCTTTCTTCCTCCTGTGTTTGGTAAACAAGTCATAGGTCAGTCAGGCCAGAGGTTACCAGCACATAGCCTAAGTCAAAGTGATCTTTACCATCACTCAGTCGGTCAAAGTCAGGGTCAAAGTAGTGTCACACTGTACTTCAGAAACTCCTTATCCAGCGTCAGCCTCCTGTAGCAGACAGATCTTTGTAATTGGCCGGTCCAGGCAACTGGTCTTTGTTTTGATGCGAACCTGACGCACAAATCCTTTTCTGTCTGGAAAAGTTTGTAGAACTCTTCCCATGACCCATGAGTTACGAGGTGCTGTGTTGTCCACTATAAGCACTATATCTCCAGGGACAAGGTTACGTTTTACTCCTGACCATCTCTGACGCTCCTGTAGTTGAGGTAAATATTCTTTCACCCATCTTTTCCAAAACAAGTTGGACGTATACTGGATCTGCTTCCATCGCCTGCGAGCATATAGATCTGCCTCTTGAAAAACTCCTGGTGGCAAAGATGGTAGAGTCTTCAGTAGTAACAGATGATTTGGGGTTAATGCTTCCAGGTCATTTGGATCTGTGGATGCTTTGGTGATCGGACGCCCATTAATGATAGCTTCCACCTCACACAAAACTGTGTGAAGGCCTTCTTCGTCCAAGTTTTGCACATTCAAAATGGAATTGAGGACTTTCCGCACTGATCTAATTAACCTCTCCCAAGTTCCTCCATGATGTGAGCCACCAGGGGGGTTGAAGGTCCATTTTATTCCTTTCTGCAAAAGCACATTGTTAATCTGTGACTGATTCCACTGTTTGATGGCTGTTCTCAATTCACGCTCTGCTCCCACGAAGTTCGTGCCGTTATCAGAGCGCAGCTCCTGAACTTGACCACGTCGCGCTATAAAGCGCCTGAGGGCATTTATAAAAGAATCAGTGTCCAGAGAAGGAGCCACTTCAATGTGGATTGCTCATATGGCCATACAGGAAAAAATGACTCCATACCTCTTCACAACACTCCTCCTGCTCCTCACCTCGAAAGGACCAAAACAGTCTACTCCAACATGAGTGAATGGCGGTTCATCTGGAGTAACCCTTTCAGAAGGTAAGTCAGCCATCTGCTGGGACACTGGCTGAGCATTCAACCGCCGACAGATAACACACTTTGACAAAACTTTCCGAATTGCTGTACTAGCACCAGTGATCCAGTAATTCTCCCGTAATTTGGATAACATGTGGTTACGACCACCATGTCCCACCTCTTCATGGATGTGCCCTAGAAGTATGGATGAGATTTGTAAATCCTTGGCCAGTATTATGGGATGTTTAGCTTCTGCAGGCATAGATGACCTGCTGAGCCGACCACCAACTCTCATAACACCATCTTCCATCAATGGGCAGAGTGTGTAGATGTGACTATGCCCCTTCACACTTTTTCCCTTTTGCAGCCTGGAGAACTCCTCTGGAAACCTCTTCCTTTGACTAAACTTAATGATCTCCAGTTCTGCCTTCTGAAGCTCCTCCACTGACAGACAACGTGAAACAGTCCTCCTCTTGAACGTTTTCATATCCTTCTCCAATGAATGTTGTTGTTGTTTCACATCTAAGTCAGACTCTGCAAGAGCAATGCTTCGTTGTCTCCTCTTCTGACTAAGAGACAAGAGCCATGTTTTAAATCTCAGGATCCAAGCCACAGACTTTCTTAGATGGGTCCAAGAGTCAAAGTACTGGATCATGCGGGTCACTGCATCAGCCTGTGTAGCATTTTCCGCAACAGCTTTTTTGACCTTAGGGTCATCTGAAGGAAGTTGATTAATATCATCAGGATTTGCTGGCCACTCACTCTCAGGATGAAGGAGAAAATGCGGTCCTGACAGCCATAATGCATTTTTGAGAAATGCCTCTGCTTTCACACCCCTGGAGGCAACATCAGCTGGATTAGCTGCGGTCTCCACATACCTCCATTGACAGGGTTGTGAAGCTTTGTGAATTTCTGAGACCCTGTTAGCAACAAAGACTCTGAATCTGGATGTCTCATTCCTGATGTATTTGAGCACAGAAGCACTATCTGTCCAAAACACAGAATCCTGAAGATGCATATGCAGCTCCTTCCTCCACAAGACATCAATGCGACTTGACATGGTGGCAGCAATGAGTTCCATTCGGGGAATGGTAACAGCCTTCAAAGGAGCCACTCTGGCTTTTCCCATTACAAAGGCACTGTGTACTTGTGAGTCTGCGTTTTGTGACACCAGGTAAGTTACCACTCCATAGCCAACTTCACTTGCATCACAGAAATGATGCAACTGTGCTGTGGTTACTTCTCCAAAATCCAGTGGTTTCAGACATCTCATGATGTTACATTTTTTCAAATGGCAAAGTTCATCCAGCCAACTTGTCCACTCCTGAGCACTCGACTCAGGTATGATGTCATCCCAGCCCAGAGCTCTCCTACACAGATCTCTTAAGATCTTCTTCGCAGACAAGACTACGGGGCTCAAGATCCCAAGAGGATGATAGATGGAACTAACTGCTGAGAGAATTCCTCTCCTGGTGAGTGGTCGGTCTTTAATCTCAATCTTGAATTTAAAAGTGTCGGATTGGATGCACCACTCTAGACCAAGTACTCTCTCCACAGACAGCAAATCTTGATCCATATCCAATCCTTTCATATCTTTGGCTCGGTGGTACTCAGCTATTTCAGCCAGAACACCGCACCTGTTGCTGATCCACTTGGTAAGATGGAATCCACCTTTAGCACAGATAGAGACGAGGTCATGATAAAGTGATACGGCTTCCTCCTCTGATGCCACGGACACAAGACAGTCATCAACATAGAAGCAATGTAATACCTTATCCACTACTTTCTCGCTGAAATGCTCTTTGTTGTCCTCTGCACATTTCCTGAGAGCAAAATTGGCACAACTGGGAGAAGACGTTGCACCAAAGATGTGCACCTTCATCCTGAAGTCGACAAGGTTTTGTTTTAAATCCCCATCTGGCCACCAGAGGAACCTCAACAAATCAGCATCTTCAATTGGGATTCTCACCTGGTGAAACATTGATTCAACATCTGCCATGATTACCACTGGTTCTTTCCTGAATCTGGTCACCACACCAATCAATGAACTTGTAAGATCTGGTCCTTGCAGGAGCTGAGAATTAAGTGATGTTCCTCTGAAACTCGCCCCACAGTCAAAAACCACTCTGATTTTTCCTTTTGTTGGATGGTAGACACCATGATGTGGGATATACCAGACCTTGCCATCACTACGTTCCACATCCTCTTCAGGCCCTCTTTCAGCATAACCTTTGGTGACAAGGTCATTCATGAAGGCCGTATAGTCAGCATGAAATGACGGATCCTTCTGAAGCCTCCTTTTCAGGTGTAAGGCACGCTGCTCAATGATTTTCTTATTATTGGGCATGATAGCGTCGCTTTTCCTCAGTGGTAAGTTGATTTGATAATGGCCATTCACTTGTTTTGCTGAATTTGTGACCAGTTCCATAAACCTATCATCTTCTCTTGACATGCCAGTTTGTTCATCCATACTGCATTCAGGGAAGTCCGTCTTAAACTGCTGCTGCCAAACCTCATCCAAGTTTACCACTGACACTCTGTTCACTTGCAACTCTAGCTGCTGCCCTTCTATTGAGTCTCCACTGTCTCCTTTCAGTGGCCCGTTCACAGTCCAACCCAACATTGTCCTGATTGCATAGGGTCCATTGTTTATGCTGCGAATGACTTGTAGTGGTTCCAAAACCTTAGAAACATTCGTCCCTATCAACAGCTCAATCCCTGCATCGATCTCAGGCAACTGGACTTGTTTCAAATGAGGCCATCTCTGTAGATCACTCTGTCTTGGAATGTTTCCCTTATGAACAGGCATGCACACCTGTGTATAAGCCTTGGGTAGTTCACAGAAGTGTTCCTTATTCAAGCCAGCTACCTCCAGTCCTGACACCGTATGGCTGCTCACAACCTTTTCTTGACCCATTGTTCTTAAGAGAATATGTACCCTCTTTCCTGTAAGGTCAAGTTTGTGCATCAAGGCTTCTGTACAGAATACTGCTGTGCTTCCTGGGTCCAAGAATGCATAGGTGGTAACAATCTTGCTGCCTTTCTTGGACTTAACTTGCACTGGAACTATGGGAAGTTTACATTCACGATCACCAGCCCCACTAAC
Source organism: Lepomis macrochirus (assembly GCA_024633595.2). Classification (NCBI taxonomy): domain Eukaryota; kingdom Metazoa; phylum Chordata; class Actinopteri; order Centrarchiformes; family Centrarchidae; genus Lepomis; species Lepomis macrochirus. The sequence continues at coordinate 7,469,000 of JALXJV020000004.1, read as the reverse complement.
ACCACTCGACACCAGAGTGCTGTCTACTGACACCTCTGATTTCCTCCCAGCTTGTTCAAAGTCCCTTTCCTTTTCTTTTGGAGGAATGTGGAGTGTTGTTGGATGTTTAAGACCACATTTTTCACAGGTAATCCGTTTTCTACAAACTTTGCTGATGTGTCCAATACACAAACAGCCGAAACAGACACCATGTTCTCTCAAGAAGCCTATCTTCTCTTTGTGAGGTCTTTTATCCAACTGGAGACACGAATCCAATGCGTGTCCTGCTCCACAGCAAATACATGTCTTCTTTGCAGTTTGAATATGTTCCTTCCCTTTAGTACCAGACAGAGTTTTGCTTGCCGCAGGTGCAACAGTGGTGGCAAAGCTAGTTCCTTTAATTCCAGATCGAGGCTGTAGGTTGTGCTTGCATATAACTCCTTTTGTTGTTACAGCTGGAGAATCCTGTATGTTTCCAAACACGGGGTCAGTTAGGATTTTTACTTGTTTCTCGATGAAATTAGTGATGTCAATGAATGTAGCTCTTTTACTGCGGTTTTCCTGCAGTTTACATGCCACAGTTCTCCACTTATCCCTGAATTTGTAAGGTAATTTCTGTATGATGGTCAACATATTTGCAGGCATGTCTAGTTCATGCAGATATTGCACCTCTTCCATGGCATTACAGCAACTTCTAAGGAAAAAACTGTAATCTTGAAGAGCCTTTACATCTTCAGTTTTAATCAGAGGCCATGAAAGAGCCCTTTCCATGTATGCAGATGCAACCCGCTGCGCATTACCAAACTGCTCCTGTAACAAAGCTTTAGCTTTTATATAGCCCCTCTCGGGATCAATGTGTTGGCAGCTTCTAACCAGTGCACATGGATGACCTTTAGTATACTGCTCCAGGAAATGGAGACGGTCGCTGTAGCTTCCAGTGTTCCTTTCCACACCGTTCTCAAAAGCCTTTATAAATGCATGATATTTCAATGGATCACCATCAAAGATTGGTATTTCTCTCTTTGGCAAAGATGAAAGACATTGCTGCTGTATCAGTAGTGTAGTTATTTCATTTTGCTTCCTCATAATGCCAAACACGTTGTTTTCATCATCAATATTGACATTTGAAGCATCTCCATATTGCATTTGTATGTTTTCTTGAGCATTGTGATACATGGAGTTTTGCCCTGCTTTAGAGCATCTAGATGAGGCGTGATCCGATTTAATTAATTGAGATGGGCTTTTTTCTTCATGCCTTCTTCCTGTATCCGGGTGTTCACATTGAATTTCCTTTTGTGACATTTGTGGAACAAATGGATGGGCATTAGCGCTAAGAGTTTGAAGTTTTCTTTCCAAATAAGAGTTCATTCCATCTGAATGCCTTGTTTCAGAGTTTTTTCCACTTAGAATGCTCCCGGATTTGAACACATTTAGCTTAGCCATGTGCGCTGCAATTTCCGCATCCAGTTGAAGCTGTTCTTTCCTCTTACGTAGTCGTTCTTCCTCTTCTTCCAGTTCATGTTTGTCCTTTAATAATTTTTGTCTTATCGTCAGAGCAGCCAAGTCAGCTTCCGCTCTAAGACGTGCTGATGAAACACTAGAAGTACCAGACTTTCTTCCTGTTGCAGAGTTTTCTACTTTAGATACTCTGCTTCCAATATTTGACACACTGTCTCTTGGGTTGACATCATCTTGCATGTCATCTTTCCTAATTATGGATGCAGCCTGTATTAATACTTGAGGTTCATCAGCAGTTGGAAAAACAAACACTTCTTTCATTTCAACAGGATCAGATTGAACATGACTGTCATTGGGGAGCACTTCCTCTGGTTCATTCAACCAATGTTCTACTTCCCCTTTAAATACATTGCTGTATTCCATAATGCTGTAAAACCATTCATTTTGTTTCCCCTTTTCATCCTCTGGGAGTAATGGAAGCAACATATTGTGTGACATGGTAGCAGCTTCACAAAGTTTAATTAAATTCCCAAAGAGGGATTGCACAGGCAAAGCATCTTCCCTGGTTTTCATTAAGGATTTCATTTGTGGTATGAGCCCTTTAATTTTATTCACCATCCCTTTGCGCTCCCGTTGGAGCTTCTCAATCTTATTCTCCAAGGCCTTTGGCGTGAGTTTAATTTCTCTTGACTCACGCTCCATGTTAGAACCAACACCAGCATTTATTTGACTCATTTTTCTTTGTTTCCTTTTCAATACATTGTTTTGAGCTTAAACACATTCCCACAGCAAAGGAAAATCATCCAGCAAACATCACATGAGCGCATCAGCTTCACGGCGGCAACTTTAAAGTGACAAAGCGGAGATTGTTTTGCCAGTTGACGGAGCGATGACACAGCGGGAATCCATACAGTCAGTTTCATGCTTTCCCTCGGCGTAACTCTTAACCAGTAGGCTAATCAATCGTCCCCGATGGACATACAATAGTAAGCCTAAATGTGCGAGCCACATCCCTTCCATTGACAGCACACACACCGGTAAGCGTACCTAGTCTCCGTGGCGTTTACTGCGGCTCCTGCGCGTTGACCGCCGTCCTTTTCTTCCTGAGATCGCCTGGTTCCATCCCGTTCCTTAGATCCATGACCTACTGCTCCATCCGGTGATGTTAATGCCGTTTTTTGTTGACAAAAAATGTAGCGACTATTCTTAATACAAAAACAAAGTATTCGCTAAGAGGCTGAGGTAGGGCCTAGTGGTGCTGCAAAGTCAACTCGCGGATCACAATATATCATTCTTGCTTTTATTGACAAACATTATAGCCTACAACTTAAAATAATGTGAAAACGTATATTCAAAAATAATCACAATAATCCAAAAATAACTATAAAGGATACCGCGGTCAACAAAAAAATACAGCGTTCACTCACCCTCTTTCTTTCTCCGACTGGCCTGAACAGGTGTGTTAAATTAACTCTACAACATCACCACCCACATCCACGTGACTTACAAGAAAAAAAAGATCAACAACAAAATAAACTTATATGCAATTAATTTCGAACGTGCAAAAATCAGTTCATGACTCCTACATGGGGAAAAATGAATGTTTTCCCATTAACGCTGCTGCTTGTGATATTCAACAGTCGGATTTACCTTTTCAATTTAGTCCGTCGGGGTTTAAATACCTTGGTATTAGTGTGACTCGTTCTTTATCTGGCCTTTCATCTGCTAATTTCACTCCCCTTATCTCAAAGATTACATCTGACATTCAAAGATGGGGTAACCTCCCCCCTTCACTACTTGGCAAGATCAATGCTGTTAAAATGAATATTTTACCCAAATTTTAATTTTTATTCCAATCAATTCCTCTTTTTCTGCCAGAACATTTCTTTAACTCACTGGGTAAGTTAATTTGTTCTTTTATTTGGGGTGGGAAACCGCCTAGGGTTCGTAAAACTTTACTGCAGAGATGCAAACTTGCAAAAAAAGTGGAGGACTTGCATTACCTAACTTTCTTACTTACTATTGGGCTGTTCACATCCACAAACTTTGTGTAGATTGGAACTATTATCCTGTAAGGGATCTTCTATACCTTCTCTACTTTATTCCTCTTTACCCACAAAACCCTCACTATATACTGATAATCAGTTGGTTCTTAACACACTCAAAATCTGGTATCAATTTAGACGGCACTTTAATTTTGTTACGGCATCTTCCTTGGGTCCTTTATATAACAACCACTTATTTCCTCCATTACTCTCGGACTCGACATTCTCTATGTGGTATGGCAAGGGTCTTACACAAATCAGACATTTCTATGTAGATGGTGTCTTTGATAGTTTTGCCAATTTGTCTTCTCGCTATGACCTCCCTATTACTCATCTGTTTCGCTATTTTCAAACTCGCAATTTTGTGGCTAAACGTTTCCCTAATTTTCCCTCTATACCTTCAGAACAGGGCCGGGAAACCATGCTTTCATTTGTGCCTCATCACAGAGGAATCATTTCAAAGCTGTATGACATTATCTTAGCTTTTAGCAACCACTCCAATGCTAAACTTAAGAATACATGGGAATCTGAACTGGGAATACAAATTCATAAGGACTCCTGGGAACAAGCCATAGAGAGGATACGTTCTACCACCTCTTGTGCTCATCTTGGACTTATTCAATTTAAAGTCTTATACAGGGTGCATTTTTCCAAGTCTAGACTATCTGAATTGTATCCGGCAGTGGACGATAAATGTGATAAATGTCATGGCTCTCCCTGTCACCTTAGCCACATGTTTTTTCTTTGCCCTGATCTGAAATGTTTTTGGGTGGTGTGGTGGCGTCTCTCTCTTTGTTATCTTGAAGGTCCTCAGACGCCATTCTAGAGGAGGATAGTGACTCGTGTGCATGTGAAAAGCAGTCATGGAGATCCTTCTGTTTGTTTCCAATACCAGGTTTATTTGCTTTAGACAAAACAACAATAAATTCTCCGCGGTTGACTTCCAGAGGTACCTTCAAAGTCTTACAAAATTCCTACATTGCGGTCACTAATATTTCAATCCTCCGCCTCACTTGTTCAAACAAAAGCCTCCCAGCTGCCACCCAGCCCCTCATTATACCTCTTACTTTGTGAGGAGGAGTCAAGGTAATCACCTTCACCGACATTAGCCAGCTGTTATTTCAAAAAGTATTTTAAATCAAAATCCATAACCAAATTTCCCGATCTATTTTAGCAGAAAGAATAATATACAGTCAAATCATATTGCATTACTACAAATTAGTGTATTAATCTAAATAAATCTATTATGGCTCCAACAGGCGGGTTATTTTACTACTATGTCCTCTGTTCTTGGGGTGAATCTCCAACCTTGCCCTCTGATTGCCATTTTTGGGATCTCTGACCCCTCACTCGTACTTAACCCTACACAGAGGGACATTATAGCTTTCACATCCTTGCTAGCAATACGTTCCTTACTGCTACATTGGAAGTCAGCCAAATATCCCTCTGTCTCCCGGTGGCTGAAAGACATCATGTTTCTCTTAAAACTCAAGAAAATTAAATACACGTTGAAAGGATGTACAGTCAGATTTTTCCACAAATGGTAACCCTTTATTTCCTATTTCACTAACCTAGAGGTACTACCCAATTGACTGTGTGCCTGTTTCTGTTGTAGCTTTTTATATTGTATAAGTAACCATATGTGTGCTGGTCGTGTTGAGCTGGGTGGGGTTGGGGGGGTTGTATATTGTTTTTTTTACACTGTACTCTGTAAATTCAATTAATTTTATTTTCTTACATTCTTTTCAGAGTGTTTTGGGTTTTGTTTTGTTTTTGTTTTTGTTTTTTTGTTCTTCTCTCTCTCTTGGTTCTTGTTTCTATGTGTGTATGTGACCGTGCACATATGCATATATGTTTTTTAAAAAAAAAAAAAAAAAAGGAAAAGGCAAACTGTATTTCTGTGACTGGAATTATTATATTGTGTTTTTCCCAATAAAAATATTTGGAAAACAAAACTGACAGGCAGCTAGTGAAGAATGGAAGGTGTTTGTGTTTCTATAATGAGTTAAAATCCAATCAGCAGCTTGTTTGATGAGCTGGAGACAGAGAGGGACTTCTGTCTGAGGCCTGAATGAAGAGATGATGAGGAGCAGAACTGCTGCATAAATACTGTCCATCTACTAAGCATTGTCAGACTGCTTGTTGTTCTTAAACGTCCTAAATGAGAGAGAAATTAATAGAAACATGAGTTCACTGAACTGAAGCTATTAATGTGAATATCTTGTAGCTAAAGTGAAATATATATTGTGACTTTTTAATTTTGATATTTGAAATTTTGAAATTATTTGGGGCAAGCCTGCATTGTTTAGTTTTATTTCTTAAGGTGCAAAGCCAGAGTCTGTAAGTTACAGTTACACACTGAACTTCACACAGCAGCTAGTGAATAGGCAGTCTATTACAACAGTCCTGCAATAAATCTCCTTCATGAAGGATTTTAATGTTCAGAGAGACGTTTATTCGACTTTATGGTCATTTTGGAGGCTGTAGTTTGTGGTGCTGTTGAACTGTCTTATACTGACAGGTGTTTCTATTATTCTGTCCACCCCATGTATATCAGTGAGTGCAGGCTAAATAACAGAAACTTGTCTCTAAAACAGTTTGAACTCAAACTGAACATTAAAACCTTGATGAAGGAGATTTATTGCAGGACTGTCAGACTGCATTAGTTTCAGGTGTTCCTAATAAACTGGACACTGAGTGTTTGCTGCTGCTGACTGTGATATTTGAGTTCTCTCAAAGTTCATGTTCAGCTTGTTTTAGAATTTAAGTTGCAAAAACGTTTTCTTGTTAAGAATTGATGTGTTTTTCTAACAGACTTCTATATCTCTGTCTTTACTTTGATTAATTGTAATTAATCCATGTTTTTATTTTCCAGCCTCATACGGAGGTGTTTGACAGAGGAAACTACTCCTGTGTTTTTCCAAATCTTCAGCCAACACAAAAAGCCTGCATCCATCTTGTTGTTGACTTCTTTTCAGAGGATGATGATCAAGACCTGCATCAAGACAGTTATAACTGCTAAAACTTGATAGTCACCATTACTAGCTTAAACCTACAGCATTTTATTCTGCAGATATTAGACTAGTGGACTATTCCATATTAAATAGATAACCAGGTGTGTTCAGTGTTGTTACCAGTGTTGTTATTCTTCAGATTATTTAGCCGATTAATCGAGTAATCAGCGTTGCCTTCATGCTGTTGTGGTCGGCTGGTTCTGTTGTCCAGCAGACGCACAGAGCTGATTTCTTTTAGCTTGAAATCATCCCATTCTTCTCTGGTCTGTCTCTTCTTCATCCTTCTCTATTTTCTTTCTTCCTCCATCCTCACCATCAAATGCCATCGTCTTCACTTGTCTGCAGCGTAAGCGCGTTCTGTGACATTAATAATCGTCCCTGAGCTCTAGTAAGGAGTTGTTGTCAGCTCGAGTAGGTCACCTGCTCTGCTCCTTGAGTTCGCACAGAGCCCCTCAGTGGCTCAGCCGCCCACCAAAGCAGTCAACCTACAGGGAAACACTGTGCTGCTGTCATCCTCTTGGGCTGAAGATGCTGTTGACAGTTAATAATGTTGGATTACTATTATTCTTGTTCTTGGGAGTTTGGGTTAATGCCTAATCATTTAAAAATAATGAAGCATTCAATTTTAAATGTTATATATTTTATAATTTTTTTTAATACTCGATGGTCAGACGGGCACCTTGCATGGTAGCTCGCTGCCATCGGTGGGTGTGTGTGAATGATGATCAGACTGCTTGTTGTTCTTAAATTAAAGTAACATATATAGTGTAACTTTTTTATTTTCATATTTGTGTTCTTGACATTATTTCTTTTTCTTATTGTCTATATAGGCCTACTATACAATCACTGTCCAGTTTATTAGAAACACCCCGCTAAAACTAATGCAGTCTAATACAGCAGTCATCTCCTCATGAAGGTTTTAATGTTCAGAGAGACACTGAATCGACTTCATGGTCATTTTGGAGGCTGTAGTTTGTGGTGCTGTTGAACTGTCTTATACTGACAGGTGTTTCTATTATTTTGTCCACCCCATGTATATCAGTGAGTGCAGTCTAAATAACAGAAACTCGTCTCTAAAACAGTTTGAACACAAACTGAACATTCAAACCTTGATGAAGGAGATTTATTGCAGGACTGTCAGACTGCATTAGTTTCAGGTGTTCCTAATAAACTGGACACTGAGTGTTTACTGCTGCTGACTGTGATATTTGAGTTCTCTGAAAGTTCATGTATGTTGATGTTTCTAACTGATGATGAACTTGTATCGAGTCATTTCCTGCAGAGCTGAATCATTTCTGTCCAAACGTTTGAATAAAACATGAAAAATGTCAAACTGTATGTTGTGGCTGTTTCTGATGTTTCTGTCTGTTCAAACTCTGAGAAAAGAAACTGAAGAGATTTTACTGTGTTGGACCGATTCTAACGTGATCAACATTTTACTACAGATGTTTTTTTATGAAAGACGTTTGTGGAGAGGAAATTTTGAATGAAACACCATAGCTGGCAAATCAGATCACGTCAGAAGCGACTTACAGTAGCTTTCTATGAGAGGTTGTGCTCCTCAGAGGTGTTTGCAGTCAATGGATCCTGAAGCTACGCCCACGAGACATCTGGGACTGTCACTACTTAATTTTGCCACCAGTTAAACTGTCACACCGGGACGAATGATAGACAGCGATTTTCTCAGAGCCCATACAAGTCTGAAATGCCAAACTGCATCAGCACATACAGTCCATAGTAATTAACAGAACAGGGAAAAAACAGGTGGATCCGTTACACTTTCACGGAGTTATATGAAAGAAGCTGTTTTTAACCACGTAAAGTAAATTCACTCAAGCGATCTTTTTTTTAATGACGAGTTGTGTTTATTGATCCATGTGTCATGGTCGTGATCACATGAAAGATTAGTTAGTAGCCTACTTTTACACATCCTGAAGTTTTAAATGTCAAAGTTTTACAGTTTAGAAGCTAGTGAAGTTTAAACGTCAAGAGTCACTGTCGGGACGATTGAAACAGGTGTTTCATTCGCAGCCATTCTACTTTTATTTAGATACGGCGGGAGGGGGGGCAGAGTCCACCAGGCTGCAGGTTGGACCACCAGGATGCTCACAGCCAAATAACAGTGTCTTCTTCACAGTAGACCAAGAAAACAGGCTGCAGATTTGCATAAAAAGGGCAGCCGAGATCCATAGCTGTTAGATTTTGTAGTTAGCTAGCTAAGTCATATTTATACTATTTTTTATTAAGAAAATTGGACACAATGAATTTGCAATTAGTATTAAGAAGAGCAGTGTCAAGCTTTCTAAATAAAAACAAGAATAACTTAAACTATTTATCGTTGTGTTTCATCCGTTCCGCACAGTAGGGACGAATGAAACAATGCGCACCTTTCGTTCAAAGTAAAATTATACTGACGTCGTTCCACATTTTAACAAGATAACACCTTGTATTCATAGAACACACATGTGAGTTGTTGACAACAACAAATGATTTTTGTCTGCAACGTTATATTTTAAAATGACGTGTATCTGAAAAGTGTTTCATTCGTCCCGTCTCTCCCCCTACTTTTACTTTGCTGATAATACTTACACTTACTTTCTTCTACTTAAGTAGGCCTTTTACTTGTAGTGGAGTGTTTTCACATTGTGGTATTAATACTTTTAGTTGGGTAAAGATATTTTTCTACCTCTGGTATTTTGACATTGTGCAGTCTCTTTTTCACAAGTGAAAATATTCATGAACGTGAAGCTTTTATTGTGAATGAGTAGCGGAAGTTGTTGGTGTGGTTGCAGCTTCCGGTAGCTGAGAAACCGAAATTGTTTCTCTCTGACGCAGCCTGAAGTCGTTATATGTCCCGTTAGAGTCGTAACAGTGAAGTCAAAGTGATGTTTAATCTTCAGATGACAAACATGAAGCTTCTTCCTCTCGCGTGTCTCTGTCTCCTGACTCGGTCTGCAACAACATTTGCTGCTGAACAAGGTAAGAAAACTAATAACTTGATAGGCCTTATAGGCACAAATCAGTATTAAAACATCTAGGACTATTTCCCTAACTAATGTGATGTAATTTAATAACGGCATGCTGCTGATTAATTACAGTCATAACAGAGCTGCTGAGATTGTTTCCGTTATCTGGCAGCAGATGTTCAGGGCGTCTCCTGCACAGAAACAGTTCCTCATTTCAAATTGTCAAAACTCATCAACTGTTGCGACACATCCCTGACATTTCTGATCAAATATCAACTGTTGTCCTCTACCTGAGTGTTAACATACTGTTTTGTTGATAATTTGAGTAGAAACTAAGAATAATGCATATTATAGCCACACAGCCAATAATAGGCTACTGGTAAGCAGCCCTTCTTTCTCTCTCTTGCTTTATTTCTCACATTCATCTAATTCAGATCCAAAGCCATGACCATGTTCAGATTTAGAAATCTAGGACTGCGGTAACGTGAGCCCCCGAATGAAAAACAGTGGTCAAGCCAGCCGCCGTCTGATTGCTGTTGCGCCTAAAGCAGTGTTATTATGGTACGGACGAGGTGCGAGTGAGCCGAAGGTCCTGAAAGATACATACGCGGTGTTTTTTGTGATTCCTTTAGTGATTAGATAAACACAAATACATACAACAGAAATATAACATTACTAATAACAATCATGATTAGCCTATAGTTGTATAATTATTTGTTATTAATGCAAATACAAAATTCAGCTTTTATTTTATTTTACATAATTTATGCATGATTCCTCAGCAGGCAGTTCAGCGTTGCTATGTCTTCTCCTTCCTAGTGTTCCCTCCCACAGCAAAAGCTAAATAAAGTTAACATGTTTCTGAACTTTGACCTTTCACCAAAATAGTTCCTTCATAGGTGACACCACCAATTTCATATCATCTCCTTCCTAGTGGCCTCTACTATCACTGGTGCAAATATCATAACATTTTACTGTACCATCTTTGAGAAATTACAGTCTAAAAACCCCTCTCCCATAGCAAAAACTAAATAGACAGTTAATATTTCAGTGAACTTTGACCTTTCACCAAAATAGTTCCTTCGTAGGTGACGCCACCAATTTACATTCTTCTGCTTCCTAGAGTCCTCTACTATCACTAGTACAAATATAACATTTTACTGTAGCATCTCTGAGAAATTAGTCTAAATACCGCTTCAGGAGCAAACATTCAACAGACATCGAACATACCTGTGAACTTTGACCTTTCACCAAAATAGTTCCTTCGTAGGTGACACCACCAAATTCATATCATCTCCTGCCTAGTGTCCTCTACTATCACTGCTGCAAATATCATAATGTTTTACTGTAGCATCTTTGAGAAATTACACTGTAAATACCCCTCCCACAACAAAAACTGTATAGACAGTTAACATTTCTGTGAAATTTGACCTTTCACCACAATAGTTCCTTCATAGGTGACACCACCAATTTCATTTCCTCTGCTTCCTAATGTCCTCTACTATCACCGGCACAAGTATCATAACATTTTACTGTAGCATCTCTGAGAAATTACAGTCTAAAAACCCCTCCCACAGCAAAAACTAAATAGACAGTGAACATACATGTGAACTTTGACTTTTCACCAAAACAGTTCCTTCGTAGGTGACGCCACCTGGAGGGAAACAAACAGAGAGACAGGGTTAGAGAAAACCGAGACAAAGCACAGGGAAAACGTGGGAAAAACAAGGAACACGAGAGCTTGAACATAGAGGTAGCACCGGGTATGGAGCAACAACGATCAAGCCCAGTCTGACTGATGAACCGGGGTAGAAATACTGGCAGAGATGAGGTTGACTACTGGCAGGTGTGCCAGGCTGACGAGGTGGCTGATGTGGAGCAGGTGCGGATCGTTGGCTGGGCTCAGGAGCGGAGAGAGAGAGAGAACACAGGGAAGGAAACACAGGGGAGCAGGCAGAGTATACGGAAAAACAGAAACACTGAACAAAAAGGGGAACACCAAGGCACTCACCGTCAGCTGGGCTGCCACCGTAACAAAAAAAGCAGTGAAATTGCCCTTTAGAACATTTTCACAAATTGAATAAAAGTTTCACAAATCTGAAACTATGTTTGATTGAAACCTTCGTCTCTGTAGGACAATCTAGTCCAGATTTGAGATCTCTATGTATAGTGGTTTTGGATCTGGACCTGGTCTAATGTGGTCTACATGCGAAAAAAGCAGTGAAATCCTCCTATAAAGCATTTTCACAAATTGAATAAAGGTTTCACAAATCTGAAACTGTGTCTGATTGAAACTTTAGCCTCTGTGGGACAATCTAGTCCAGATTTGAGATCTCTAGGTGTAGTGGTTTTAGATCTGGACCTGGCCTAATGTGGTCTACATGTCAAAAAAGCAGTGAATTTGCCCTTTAGAACATTTTCACAAATTGCATTAAAGTTTCACAAATCTGAAACTATGTTTGATTGAAACCTTAGCCTGTCTGGAGTAATCTAGTCCAGATTTGAGATCTCTAGGTATAGTGGTTTTGGATCTGGACCTGGTCTAATGTGGTCTACATGCGGGGAAAAAAACAGTGAAATCACCCTTTTGTCATTTTCACAAATAAAATAAAGTTTTTTCAAATCTAAAAAGTGTTTCAGACAGCATTAAGGCTTTGCCTAAAATGCATAACTGCTTCCACAGCAGTAAGAGGTGCAAAAGACGGAGATTCGGTAGCTCAGTAACGTAAATTAACTTTCACTTAAGTTCCCCTTAACTTCACTCTTAACTGCCGAATCGGAAGCTGCGAATCAGACTAACAGGAATTGCAGGGTAAAACTGTGAAACTAGAGCGTAGATGATTTATCTTTAGCAGTGTAATAGGTACTTTACTCTTGCGGGCATGATTGTTCTCCGTTCTTGTTTTAAACTCCAGCTGTATGGCAGGAAGGAGCGGTAAAGATTGCTCACAATTATTAAAAAGTGCCTGGAAATCTCGCTAAAGTGTACGTGTGTCGCCAAAAATATTCAGACTTGTAAGCGTGTTCCCTTTATAAATCACAAACATCTTGAAATGTGGCCTATGTGAGGATGCACCATGTCCGTTCCCTTCAAACGCTTGCAACTGTCTATAAATGTTCAGTGGAAATAATAGGCTATTAATAATAGGTCTACGTAGCCTACTGACTGCGGTAAGAAAAGGAGACAAACTCTGAAAGGGGAGCTACGAAAACGAGATTTAACTCAGCGTGACACTGACGTTCTTTTTGGTGAAGCTGGAGTTGTTTGATGGTTAAAAAAACGCACTTTGTACTACACATGCACCGCAGGAAAAGGATCGCAGCCGATCTGTGAGAACAGGGGCTTTTCCCCTCAGTAGTGACGTCACTGACCGAAGGGGGACACGGACACACAAGGCTTTATGACACCGGCTACTAATATCCTCCCCGTTTGAAGAGAGAGTAAACCAAACTCATTCCATCTGTGTTCAAACATGTATTTTTAAGTTACACAAACAGTCCACTCACCTAACAACGATGGCGACGAGTTAAAAGAAGCAACCCATGACTTGATGTAAAGGACAGTCAAATAGTGTTATTTTCCATGACAAACAGCGCATCACATTCCTACACTGGCGCTCAGCGTTTGGCTCAATTAGGAGGCGATCATGTGATAACAATATAGTATGAAACTATACACTAGTGTTTGAGCGACTGTCGCATTGAAAAAGCTATCAGTTTAAATGGAATTTGTTCTCCTGTTCACCTTGAGAATAAATTGTACAGCGTACAAGTAATTAGTATGATTTCTGATTAATCGGTCCAACACATTTAAGGTGTTCTTTTGCAGAAACAGAATCTCCCGTTTGTGTTTATTATCCTCAGTCATGTTTTTTTGTGCACCCCAAATTATCTTAAAATATGTTGGGGATTTTGTTTGTTTTACTTTTTTTGTATAACGAAAGGGAGAATTAATCAAAACATGCGTTTGATTATTTAGAAACGCTTTAGGCTTTAAGCTATAGCCTACCACTCAGAGGTAATATATGGATATACACAGTTGTAGGACTATTCACTTCAAAGAGTTTCAGCCTTCAGCCATGTGAAGTGCCATTTCTCATTTCCATTCTTTACGTGCATGCACATGTTTCAGAGTTAGGATGCACATTTTAGATCACAGTCTTTTGCTAGGGAAGTAGCGTTAGTTGTTACCAGTGTTGGGAACGTTACTTGAAAAAAGTAATTAGTTATAGTTACTCACTACTTGTTCCAAAAAGTAACTGAGTTAGTAACTGAATTACTCTGTAATAAAAGTAATTCGTTACCAGGGAAAGTAACTATTTCCGTTACCTACTCTTAAAGAAAATCTCCGCTGCTTCATCGAATCTCTGTTTAGCTGGTGTGTGTGTGTGTGTGTGTGTGGCGCTGTGCTGGCATGTGTGAAAAACACTGGCTCTGATTGGCTACCAAGAAACATGACTCTGCCTTAGCCAACATAATCGCTGGTTGAAAGGCACCGAGCTAGAGCGCAGCGTACCGGTCCACTTCAAGCACTGCATACCTCGTTATTAACACACCTCCTGACTAGCTGTGTGAGCCAGCTGGTGCGTTCGGATTACACAGTTTATTACATAGTAACGCGACCGCATTTAACGACCAGTAACGTTAACGGCGTTGTAACGACGGGAAAAGTAATTAGTTAGATTACCCCGTTACTGAAAAAATAACGCCGTTACGTAACGCCGTTCTTTTAAACGCCGTTATTCCAAACACTGGTTGTTACCACACCACATAATGTGATAATATTTATTTCTGCTTATTGTATTGTCGTCTTCTGTGTTACTTTCATAGACAGATCGTGTGTTTTGCCTGCAACATCTTAATTATTAACCCCATGACTCGTAAAAAACAGAAGTTTGAGTGGTTTAATAATAAAACCGAGTTTGCATTCTTGACAGCTGTGCTTAACTCTGGGCCGAGTCTTTTTCCGCTTGTATCCTGCATCACATGAGCTCAGACAATAAGATGTGATTTAAGCAGAGATATGTCATCCTGTCTACTATCCTAACAATAGGAGACAATTTTAAGTATCTGAGAAATAACAAGGCTTTCGAACTAAAAAATAAAACATTTGCCAAAAGACTTCAAGTAGTGTACACCGTATGCAGAGTTTTTCCTGATCTGAGAACTTTACTGTGTTGAAATGGCTGTTAGAGACACTGATGGTTTTGATTTTAGATTAAAACATCCTTTTAGTCTAGTTGTGTCAGGTCCTTCAAACAGCGGTAAAACATTTTGTGAAAATGTTAATTGAAAATGCCGATAAGCTCATTTCAAAACAGATTGAAAATGTATATATTTTTTCGTGTTGGCAACCATTGTACGACCAGTTATTGAAAATGTGAATTTCATTGAAGGCATACCACCTTCTTTATGCGATGATACATTGTTACCTTTAGATAAAAACATTTTGTTGATTATTGATGACTTAATGAGTGATGCTAGCAACAACATTGAGGTCCAAAACGTGTTTACAAAATATGTGCATCATAGGAATCTAAGTTGTTTATACCTGGTTCAGAATTTGTTTTTTCAAGGCAAAGTTAGCCGTACTATTAATTTGAATACCAATCATGTTGTTTTGTTTAAAAATATAAAAAGATAAATACCAAGTCATGCTTATGGCTAGACAAATGTTTCCTGGGAAGAGTCATTTTTTTATGGATTGTTTCGACGACGCCACTAGTGTTCCTTACGGTTACTTGATGATTGATTTTAAAGCTAAGACACCTGATGATTTCAGACTCAGAACTGATTTGCATTCAGACCTGCCTGTTGTGTATGTGCCTAAGAGAAAGTAAATAAACATGTCTGATCGCATTAAAAGAAACCTGTCTTGACTGCAAACTTTGCACGGAGCATCACTAAATATAATTAAATCTGCATCACCAGACCTTTTGGTAGCGTTATGCGAGATAGCCTACAATGGTTTAAAAGGTAAAATTCCTTTAAATAAGACACAGTATCAAAAATTAAAACAGAAGAACGTGGTGATTAGGCTGCTCACCAATAAAAAGGTTTGCGCTTCAAAGAAATAGAAGACAATGCTCAAACAGTCTGGCGGTTTTCTTCTACCCCTCCTGAGTATCGCGGTGCCATTTATAACGAGTCTTATAGCTTCAAGACAAACTTAGATGACTATGGAGTATGCACAAAAAATGTTTCTGGTACCTAAACAACAACTCAATCTTCTAAGAAGACCTCCGGCACACTTTGATAAACTATTGAAAATGACCTGGATTGTACTATAAAAGTAATTCTAGATCAAAAGACTGAAGATCTTTATGAAAAAGCAAAAAAATACTCCATGGCGTTGCAGAGATTTCTCACCATGGTAAAACAAGGAGAAAAAGACCAGAACACACTAACTTTGTCAATGCCGGTCGCTGAGGATTTTCACCCTTCAGAGCAGAAGAATCAAGAAGGAAGAGATTTTGTTTTTGAAGAAGTTTTAAAAAACATGCCAAAAACAGCAAGAATAAAGCTCAGCATATTTTGGATAAAATGTCCTCCTCAAAAAACATCTGCATGGACTAAACGTGGGGAGTTTGTGTTTAACGGTAATGTTATTAAAGGGTCTCATGTGTATGATTTGATAAGAGCAGTGACTGCTTCTCAAAAGTGCGTACACCAAATTTCCGGCGTACACCTGGCGTACGCCCAAAACCACGGTGACTTTGACATTTATCAATATGGACGTTGGCGTACGGCACGCTCAAATCCTACGCCAGCTCAGGAGGTGGTGTACATGTACGCAAGTTTTGAGTTAGAGCCGAAATGCTCAGAAATCATTTCCTAACAGCACAAAAAACGCACTGAAAAACTAAAATACATGATATATTATGACCCACTGTAACAGAAACAACATTTGAAACATTAATGTTGTTGTTTATATTTGAGCAACACGGACTTTATACAGCCTATTGAGCAGTCAGAACATGCTTTGATTTGTATTTGGACTATTTTATTGTAGCTTTTGGTGCCTTTTATTTGGGTTTGCTTTTAATAAAATGTGTACCTTCAAATGAAAAGGCTATGAACAAAAAATGTTAAAACAACGAAGAGCATAAGCGGATGGCTTGAAGTACTGAGACTGGATGCTGAAATGGACACAGCCCCACGCCCTTTAGGTGAGGCGGGCACAGACATGTCGCGCACAAAGCCCTGCGTTTATTATAAGACAAACATTATATTATGACCGCACAGCGAGCACCGACACCCCCGCTAAAGGCCCCGCGTCCCCAGACTCTGGCATGCTGATCTCTGTTTATGTGTGAGTCCTGGGTCAGTGCGTAAAGCCCAGTCTCGGAGGTGATGCAGCAGCTTTTTATCAGAGCAACATTCTTTCATTTGGAGCTTATTTGGGACTTTGATGGGCGTTTTAGTGCTAAATCTGTCTCTTGGAGCACCACAAGTAGCCAATTTATAATTCTAGGAACAGACAAAAACTTCTAGTTTGCAGGACAGCGCAGAGCTGTTTCCCAAAGCCGCAAAACATTATGAAGCCTTGCTTTGCACGCTGGGGGTACACCGCCCCGTATCTATCCGTCTGTCCTCCGTTCATCAAAGTAAACGCTCAGCGAGAGGCTCCCGGCCCGAGCCCTGCTCCTCCGGGATGAGCGCAACCTCCTCTGGGGCCGACAGCGCACTTGTCCGCTCCAGCGAGGCTGACAACGCGCGATGGTCCCCCTGACTCCAGCACTGGCTGTTTATGGCTCATCTGACCGCTCGTGTCCAGTTTTAAGCGCATTGAACATTTTGTCAAAAATGTGTCCAGTTTAAATCATCGAATAAAAAATTATTAAATTGTTTCCAAATGAAAAATCTCGTAATATTAAACTGCACAATAATTTTGAACATTTATGCCGGGGAGGGGCTCTAGTAGTGAAACTAAACATTTAATCTTTATTTAAATCTGTCAAAACAACATAATATTCTGTTTCTGAAGTTTTAACTTGTGGATTTCCTGCTCCAAACCGTGTATTTCTTGCCGTATTCCGTCAGTCCCTGCCGTGAAGTCCTCGGTGCAGCCTCCTGAAGCTTGAATAATTGGGGGCGTTTCATTCAAGTTACTCACCTTTTCAGCCGCGCATTTATCAACACCAGGTGGTGCGTACACCTGGATTTCAAAGGTACGCACAGCTTCATAAATCAGGCGCTGAGAACAGTGTAAGCATAATCTCACGCACAAAAATACGCCCGTTTCTACGCAAGAATGATAAATGAGGGCCTATGTGTCTGACAGCCAGAGACCTACAGATTGGGATGAATATCTGCAATCGCTGGCTATACTGAATATACCTTTATCAGTTGTACCAAATCAACAGGTCAAGAGAAAAATTGACGAGTTTAAGAGAAAGACTTCTGGGGAATCTTCTCCTCTTATTACTGCATCACCATCTACACCACTAATCTAACACTACCGTTTTTAACGTTACTGTTGTTTAACCAGCGCAACATATTTGCGATGTCATTAAGCCATTTGATAGATGCACCTGGTACCGCGGAACAAGTCTCCTGGTGAGTAGCCGGCCAGTGATAGTAACTATAGTAACAGCATGAAAAGACGCGCTCTGTCTCAGCGCTTGGTCGGTTAATTTTGGCATTTTCTAAGTAGCCTAATAAATAGTAATAATAGTAGATAGTAATAAATTAACACACAAAAATGTCTTTCGTCCTGTAAGCGTCCTAAACACATTTTCTATCGTCCCCAGGACGATAGGACGCCGTTAATCTCGAGCCCTGCAGCGGCCCCTCGGCCCCTCAGCCAGTTCTCTCAAGTTTTTACTAGCAGTTAAATTTTACCTATAGTTGTCCATCGTCAATAAGCGGTTGACGAAGGATGGATGGATGGACGAGCTCACTGAACAGCAGTGATGTACACAAAGGGTTACAGTAGTATAGCAGAACTTGCCCTACGCATGGATGCCAAGCTGTGTGTGTGATACACATTTCAGTTTATGAATGGGTTTTTTGTAGAGGTGGGCATAGATTAATTTTTTTAATCTAGATTAATCTCACTGTAATCTTGAAATTAATCTAGATTAAAATGGCTCATTTGAATTGTGCCGAAGGCATTCAGACTATGTGTGCGAACGGGTTTTAAGCCAGGTTTCAAGCATCTTCTGTTTCCAAAATGCATCATAAACTGCTTGAGAAAGCTGTTCTACTATCATAATTGGTGAGGAAAATAAATCATGTTCAATAAGATGGCTGTCGGGGTATCAACAGTTACTGAAAGCTGTAGTTTATACTGTTTATTAGCACTTCTGTGTACTTGTGACTCATATAAATGTTCGTACACACAGTGCTGTCCAACAGCTGTCTGTGCACGTGTTGCTACAGTGTTTAGTGTAGGTAAGAGTAGGGCTGGGTATCGTTCAAAGATTTTCGATATCACTTTTAGATGTGGGCACATCAAGAATGCTGCATGCTGATTGGCTCATTGGCGTTAACAAGAACCTTTAGGTATCGAACTTTGGTACCGAAAGACAAGGCTTTTTTGATACTCGGTGGTATTAAAGCACTCGATACCCAGCCCTAGGTAATACCGCATGATGCGTTTTTTTAATCAACTGGCGTATCAATAACTAACCTGGCTAGTTGTTAACAAACAGCTGGCCGAGCGAGGTTTTCCGACTGAAACGGCGTCAACTCGGGTGTGACGTCATTCCCAGCTCCGACCTCCGAGGTAAATTGAACGCAGCAACAGCTGCATCCATGTTAGCATGTCATGTTTGATGTGGTAATTTCACAGTAGGCAGACACACAGGTTCGAAGACTTGTTCTTGCCCCCTACAGTGCAATTCGGCTAGGTATACATCTGCGCTAAAATGTCAAGCTTGCGTAATATAGACCCAGCTCCCAACCCAACTTTGAGAATAGATTAACGGCGATATTTTTTTTATCGCCCGATAAGAGTCTCACGTTAACGCAGCACGTTAACGCCGATAACGGCCCAGCACTAGATTTTTGTTATTGTTTGTTGCACATTTTAATGCCTTGATGACGGGACAGGGGGCTCTCACTTAGAGCACTGTGGCTCAAGGCCAGCCATTTTCACCATCTTGATGGATGATTGATTTCCGTCCAGAGTCAAAATATAGAAAAACATCTCTAGTACTTTCCTTAGTTTCAGGTAGCCAAAGCTAAGCCCAATGGTGGACAGTAACAAGGTAGTACTGTACTTAAGTACACAAGGTATTTGTACTGAACTTGAGTATTTTCTTTCCATGTCACTTTCTACTTCCCCACATCTCAAAGGGAAATATTGCACATTTTACTTTATCTGACAGCTTCAGTTACAAGTAACTTTAAAAAATAGGCTTTTTACACACAATATTTATGAAAAGTTTGAAAAATAGGATGTTTTGAAATAAGTTAAATTACTTAACAGTTTATACAAGTCCAGTTCAGTTAGGCTAATTGACGGAAATCTAATTGGCAACAGTTTTGGAATTTTTAATGTAAAAACCTTTAATGGTTCCAGCTTCACAAACGTGAAGATTTGCAGTTTTTACTTTTGATTATTTTAATGTATTTTTAATCATTTTGAGGTTTGGACTGACTAAAGATTCGTAAAACCTTTTTATGCGCATTTTGCAGGTAGAACACGAAACAGGTACTGTCCAAAACGTGTCATAAAGCTTGCCAAGTGGCTGGCGGGGTCAGGCACGCCCTCAAACCAAGCTAGTCTGAGCGGAGGCTCTTTGGCTCGACTCGCCTTTGTTTGGGTTTCCATTGTAGAAAAGTGGGACCTGTACGTCACAACGGTACGGTAAAGCGAGTGCAATACCGCCCCCGCTGCTCCGATTCTCCGGCCAATCTGCTCCAGTCTCCCCTCACTCGTGAGCAAGACTCCTTCACTTGGGGCAAGGACTCATTCCCTACCTGGATTTGGCACTCCATCGGTTTCCTGCTGAGAACCATGGCCACAGATTTAGAGGTGCTAATTCTCATCCCAGCCCCTGCGAACTGATCCAGTGAGAGCTGAAGGCTACGGACCGTAGTCATCCGACATCCCAAGCCCACCGAACCACAGCCCCTCCTCGCCACGGCTACGCCTCGATATCCTGTCCATGAATATCACAAACAGGATTGGTGACAAAGCGTAGCCCTGGCGAAGGCCAACCCCCACAGCTCTCGTTTTGGATGTACAAGGATTGGATAGCCCTAAGAAGGGCCCCCCTCACCCCATACTCCCCCAGCACCACGCAATGTTGAACCCCCTCCACACCCAAAGCATCTCTGGGCGGATCTCATCAATCCCTGGGGCTTTGCCACTGTGGAGTTGTTTGACGAAATTGACGAGAAACCCCCATCAGCCTCTACTAGAGAGGGCGTATCAGTCGGATTTAGGAGTTCCTCAAAGTGTTCCTTCTATCGCCCAATTACCTCCCCACTTGAGGTCAACAGGGTCCCATCCTTACTGTACACAGCTTGGAGGGTTCCCCGCTTCCCCCTCCTGAGATGGCGGACACAGCAGAGGCTGCAGTCCTTCGGGCCTGTCGGTACCTTGCAACCGCCTCCAGAGTCCTCCGAGACAACAAATCCCGGAAGGCCTCCTTCTTCAGTCGGACGGCTTTCCTGACCACCGGTGTCCACCATGGTGTTCGAGGGTTACCGCCCCCCTTGAGGCACCTAAGACCTTGAGACCACAGCTTTCCGCTGCAGCTTCAGCAATAGAGGCTTTGAACATTGCCCACTCATGTTCAATGTCCCCAACCTCCACAGGGATGCCAGAAAAGCTCCGCCGGAGGTTTGAGTTGAAGATCTCACGGACAGGGGCCTCCTCCAGACATTCCCAGTTCACCCGCACTACCCGTTTGGGCTTACCAGGTCTGTCCAGAGTCTTCCCCCACCCCCTGACCCAACTCACAACCAGATGGTGATCAGTTGACAGCTCCGCCCCTCTCTTCACCCGAGTGTCCGAAACATGCGGCCTCAAATCAGATGAAACGATTGCAAAATCGATCTTCAGCCTAGGGTGCTCTGGTACCATGTACACTTATGAGCATCCTTATGCTCGAACATGGTGTTTGTTATAGACAATCCATGACTAGCACAGAAGTCCAACAACAAACACCCACTCAGGTTTAGATCAGGGGTGCCGTTCCTCCCAATCACGCCTTTCCAGGTAACTCCGTCATTGCCCACATGTGCTTTGAAGTCACCCAGCAGAACTATGAAGTCCCCTACTGGAGCCCCATACAGGACTCCATTCAGGGTCTCCAAGAAGGACAAATACTCTGAACTGCTGTTTGGTGCATATGCACAAACAACAGTCAGAGTCCCCCCCCGCTGCCTGAAGGCGTAGGGAGGTGACCCTCTCCTTCACCAGAGTAAACTCCAACGTAGCGGCGCTCAGCCGGGGACTTGTGAGTATCCCCACACCCGGCCTGGCGCCTCACACCTTGAGCAACTTCAGAGAAGAATAGAGTCCATCCCCTATCAAGGAGCACGGTTCCAGAGCCAAGACTGTGCGTGGAGGTCAGCCCCACCAGATCTAATTGGTAGTGCTCCATCTCCCGCACAAGTTCCTGCTCCTTCCCCCACAGAGAGGTGATGTTCCACGTCCCCAGAGCCAGCCTCTGCCGCCCGTGTCCGGTCCGTCGAGGCCCCTGGCCTTCACCGCCACCCATGTGGCAGCGCACCCGACCCCTGCGGATCTTCCGATGGATGGTGGGTCCAAAGGATGTAGAGGGGGGTGCCACGTAGCTTTTTCGGGCTGTGCCCAGCCGGGCTTCATGGCAAACCCGGCCACCAGGCGCTCGCCGATGAGCCCTCTCCCTGGGCCTGGCTCCAGACAGGGCCCAGGCTTCCTCCAGGCAGAGTTTCTCCTCCTCTTATATGATCTTCCATCAGGGGTTTTTGTGGAACCTCTCTGCCTTGGGAGACCCTACCTGGAGCACTAGGCTCCAGACAAGACACGTCATCTAGGTTCACCAGGGCACGCAAACCTCTCCACGATAAGGTGATGGTTCACCGGAGAGGTAATTCCATGGTACCAGGATTAATTGAGCTTACTGACTAATGTAATCTTTATGACTTTAGATAGAACAGACAGGTGACTATCAATGATTGTCGTGTATTAATTTAATAAATCTCCGATAAAATTAGAAAACAGCATGTTAAGTGGTTTGTGTCTGTGAACTGTCAGAAAAATAAGTATGAACGTTTGGTTTCCCATGGAGAGGAGGCAAAAATGGTTGAATCAGGTCGATAGGAAAGACCTTACAATCACTAAAGAGGCTAACAATAAAATATGTGCGGTACTTTTTCCACAAAGAAATAACACGTCACTGGCTTTATATTTTGTTTTATTAAAACATCATGGCAGATGATCTTCAGGCTCCTCTGAACCCCTGTGATTCTTGTTCTGAGAGAGGGAGAACAAGAGAAAGGGTTAGACAGACCTACACATCTGTAAAGATTCATCCAGCTCATGTTAATCCAAGAAAAGTTGAATTGGGAGCATCTGGACATTTCAGAAGAAGTCCAGTTGCTCTCAATTCAACCTTTCTTGTAAATGGCTACAGGTTTGAATGAGAAAGTTATGGATTGTTAAATTTTAGAACTTCATTAACTACTTTTGCGGCTGATGTTGGCATCAGTTACTGTATAAGTTGTTAGTTTTGTTTTTTCAAACAGTTCTCACATACAGCAACTTTGATGATGATGTGATATGCACCTCCAGAGTATACTGCTCTAATATAACTTAGGTTTACTATGAAGATAGTTTTTATAATATGCTAGTATACTACTTTTAGTGTTAGGGGTAAATCCACCCCCAAAAAAAAAAAACCTAAATAATGTTTTGAAATCCTTTATTCATACATGCACCACTAATATATTTAAATTAAATTAAATACCACCCCCCAAAAATACGTATTTTAAAATAAATAGGCTGCCCCTATTATATTCTGCTAACTTTATCCATTGCCAGTATGTTAATTTGTTAACCATAAATGTCCCTAAATCTTCTAATTTAGTGGGGAAATTCACTATCATGTTTTCCTGCACATGTTAACTTAATTTAGTTTTGCTAATAATATATAATATCATTTTTTACACGTCTTACCTTTCAAACGTGCATCACAGATAGCATTTTCTATTGCAGCTCTGCTGTGCTGCTAGCAATTGATGCTAACTTCTGGGAACTATTCAGACGCTCCATGATGACAGAAAATTGCTTTTATTACACTAATGAACAGTTTAATAGTTCAGTTAATTTTGAAAACCAACCATCAATAATCCACTTTAACAGCAGAAGCCTTTACGTTAACTTTCACAACATTAAATATGATCTAAATCAGTTCAAACAGCCTTTCAGTGTAATTGCTGTATCTGAAACTTGGATAAACAGTGAAAAAGGCTCAGACTTTGAAATATTTTGTACTAACAGAGAAAACAAGAATGGGGGAGGTGAGGCTTCGTATGTTGACAAGAAATTTAATCACAAGGTGATGGAAGAAATGTCTACAGTGGTGGATGATTTACTTAAATGTGTCACAATAGAAGTATGTAGGGAAAAAAGAAAAATGTTATTGTACGTTTTATCTATAGATCACCTGGTTCTAGTATTGATTTATTTAAGGATTGGATGGAGAAAAAATTTACAAAAACAAATCAGAGTCATGTTCATCTGTGAGGATTTTAACTTTGATTTGCTAAATCCAAACAAACACAATATGACAGAGGATTTAATCAGTGCAGTGTGTAGTCTGGGCTTTTCTCCCGAAATTAACAAACCCAGCAGGATTACTTCCCACTGTGCAACATTAATTGATAATACTTTTACAAATGACATAGATAACAATACAGTGAGTGGATTATTAATAAATGACATCAGTGACCACCGACCAGTTTTTACAGTTTACAACAGCAACTACACATCTAACAAAGACAACAAACCTTCATTCAGACGGGTCAGAACAGAAGAGTCTGTGGTTGCATTTAAAGATGATCTGCTTTCACAAGACTGGGAAGAAATATATAAGGAAAAAGATATTGATAAAGTATATTGTGAATTCCTAAGAATATTTCAATTATATGATAAAAATTGCCCAATAAAAAAATATTGCAGAAAACAAAAATATAGTGACAGACTGTGGATTTCAAAAGGATTACAAAATGCCTGCAAAAAGAAAAATACACTTTATAGAGAATTTATTAAACACCAAACTATAGAAGCAGAAAATAAATATAAGAAATATAAAAACAAGTTAATTTTTATGAGAACTTGTAAGAAAGAATACTATAGTAAAGTATTATAATAATACAAATAATATGAAGGGTAAATGGAAAATACTAAACAGTATTATAAGAAGGGGCAGGAGACAGTCTAATTTTTATGACAAGTAGTCAGAATAAACATCTGGCAGGGCCTTGTCTCCACAGAGCTGCAGCCACATCTGGAGAGAGGCTGGAGACAGGCTTCATGTTTGTGACGTATTTCTGATGATGTTTTTCCACAGTGTTACTTGTATGACAACATAATATTTTACAAGCGCTCTAACACATGTTCTGTTTTTCCTTTTAGATCGTATCTTAAAGGACAGATCAGGCGAAAACATCCCAGGTGAGTTTGGCTCCAGAGGCCTGATATCATTCAAAACACTCCTCACTATATACCAGATTGAGATCATTCTTCTATGTGCAAAGTTTAATAGAGCCGAAACAACAAATCACTTCTTGATAAGGAGACATTTATTATTCAATTCAATTCAATTTTATTTATATAGCGCCAAATCACAACAACAGTTATCTCACAGCGCTTTTCATAAAGAGCAGGTCTAGACCATACTCTGAAGTTATTTACAGAAGCCCAACAATTCCCACCAAGAGCAAGCACTAGGCGACACAGGCAAGGAAAAACTTCCTTTTAAGAGGCAGAAACCTCGAGCAGAACCATGGCTCAGGGTGGGCGGCCATCTGCCTCAACCGGTTGAAACTTTTATGTTACTGTTACTGTAATTTTTTGTCTCTCTATTGCACATATTCACAAACAGAGAAGCAATTTTCACAGAACATCAAGCAACGCATTGGAGTCGTGTTACACATTTTTTAATGAGCCTCAAGATTTTTGTTTAGGTTCTATTGATAAAGAAATTTAATGCGAATTATGTACTGGAAAAATAACAGTTGTTTTACACTTATTCAATATTAATGTATTTTTTTTACTAATTTAATTTCTCTTTCAAATAAAATTTCATTTGTATTTTTATTTATTTATTTATTATCATTATTGTTATTATCATCATCATTATTGTTGTTATTGACTGTCACCAAGGAGAAGCCAATTGCCTGCAGTGTTGTCCGGCACTTTACCAATCACCTCTACAGTTTAATACACTCTTACTTTTAAACATGAACACACATACCTGTCACATGTCCTTGTCACTCACAGATGGAGACAACAGATCTGTTAAACACACTTTAATCCTCATTTACAACCAGAGAAGAGACGAACAAGAAACATCACAGTGTTACATTTATAATCCTGTTATTGTCCTTTTATAGCTGATGTGTTACTTATTGTCTGTTTAAACTCTGTTCGCAGGAGCAGCTGAAAATCTGTCTGTCAAGATTATTCAAACAAAAGATGGGATGGTGCTGCAGTGTGTTGTTCTGGCTGCAAATATAAAACCTAAAGTAGAGTGGCAGGACAGTGCTGGAAACAAACGTCCTGCTGAGGAGTTTCACAACTTAAACCTTGGAGACCACTTCTCCATCACCCTCCAAACTACTGTGAACAAGACCGACAACTATCGCTGTGTAGCCACACAGGAGGAGATCAAACATCAGATTTATAAAGACATATATGTGAATGTCAATGGTGAGATTCTTCCTAGTGATGTTTTTATATTTCAGTAATTTCAATATTTCATTTGTTATTAGTTTTCAAACATGTTAAAGTGTCTTCAGACTGAACTCAAAGCAGGTTGTGATGAAGACGTCTGCACAAGTTGAAAAAGCTTCAAACTGAGTGAAAGCTTCACACTTATACTGAGACTCTGAGACTTCATGAATCTACAGAGATGAGAGGAAGAATGAGAGGGTCTGCAGGGAAATAACAGAAAGAACTGGAGTTGGTAGGAAACTCTGAGATCAGTCTGATCAAACACAGGAACACAAGAATTTAGTAAAGTTCACTCACAAACCCAGGAACAGATTTATAAATGGCTGCTGCAGCCTGATCCTGAGGATCGACATGACAACACCTCAGAGGGAGATTTAGAGACTGAAAACTTTAGAATCAGAGACTTTAAGAGCCACAAGGGAAAAAAGATTCTGAACTTGAGTAAATATTGATGGTTCCTAATAATATTTTGACACCATGGAGGCACATCCAGGCTTTGAAGTGCAGTTTTTACTGGACGATGGAAACTTTAATTAAATTAGAACCAATTGCAAAATGCAGCTTGTCAGTTCTTATTCAGGTTGAAGCTCCAAGTTTCAACATTATTATTTTGTAATTGGAGTAATTCTGAGTATTAAAACAGCAGAATCTGATGAGAGATCTTCTTAATGAATTAATTTAGACTCAGAAATCACAACCTGACCTGTTGTTTCACAGCAACATAGATTAGATAGTTTAGATTAGATTCTAGAAACATAAACCTCTCAGCTTCATGTTTAGCTGGATGTCTAATATTTCCTGTTAACAAACCTTATCAATACTCGCTGTAACAGCAGCTGTGATAAAATCCAGATGTAGTTCCGAGCCGTAATCCAGAGTCCACGGTGGCCTCGGCTCAGGGTGTAGAGAAGCTCGGCTGCAGACAGATCGCCTCCACATTTGCAGATCTCAGCACAGCAGGAGTTTAGCAACAGTCACATGTAAACAGGCTGAAGTAGAGGTGGCAGGACAGAGATTCAAACATTCTTCCTACTGATGAGCAGCACGTCTCAGAAAGAGGACGATGCTCCAACATTACCCTCCTCACTACTGAGACCAGAACCAGAACCAACCTCTTAGCTGTGTAGCCCAGCAGGAGGCGACTGGCCATAAGATCAATGCTAACATCACTGTTCCTGCTGAGACTCATCCCAGTGCTGTTTGGATCTGCTGACAGTTTTAGCTTTTAGATTTCAGGAGCGTGCACACCTTTAGATGTTCTTTGTGTCGGCTGTGATGTTCAACCTGTTGTTTATGATCTGCAGCTACACTCTGACTGTTACATTCACTTTTTATCATCTGTTTCAGAGTTTCCTACTGGATGGGTTGTTTCTGTTGTGTGTATGTTCATTGTTTTGGCTGTTGGTGTGGCTCTTCTATGCTGGATACGAAATTCTCAGACAGGTGAGTTCAGTAATGTATCAACATATTCATGATGAGCAGACAACACAACTCATTCTTTACATGTGTCTCATATTTAGAATTTGGCTGCTGAAGTGTGTTGTGTTTCTATTTTGTGAGAACCAGTTTGAGTCTAGACCAGACTGCATGAATGTGAGGACATGTTGGCAGGAAACAAATACACTCTGTTATACGTTGCTTTGATTTTTATATTCAGATTATTTTACCCATCAGATTTTAAATCTTGATCTGTCGTCAGCGTAGATCCATTTCATTCCACAGAGCAGAAAGTAAAAAATGGACCTGATTAAATTAAACTTCCGATAAAAGTCAGTTTTATAAAAGTGTTCAAAGCTAAGGTGCTTGGACCAAAAAAGTGACACATGAGTGACCTGAAACGACCAGCAGAGCCCTGACTGAGGATTTCAGGCTGCTGCAGCTCAGAAAAGTTTTAAACGTCTGATGTGTTCAGGAGCTTCACTATAAAATCTTAAAGTGTAAAACTGAAAAGTTTAAAGTGAACTAAACTTTATTTGTGAACCTCAGGTGAAGGAAACAAGTTTGCACCACCGTAGTCTGTTTTTAATTTGAAAAGTTAAAACACCTGCTAGCTGGTTGTCAGTTAATCGCAGGGTCGGGAGTTCGATCCCCAGCTCCTCATGTCCACATGTCCAAGTGTTCACAAGCAACACACTAAATGCCAAATTGCTCTCGCTCGTCAGACCAGCACCTTATATGGTTGCTCACTACCGTCTGTGAGTGAGTTTGTGTGTGAATGGATGAATGAGGAGCAAAATTCCTGCACAAAAACTGTCCATCTACCAAATATTATCAGGCTGCTTGTCGTTCTTAAAGATCCTAACTGAGCAAAACATGGACAGAAACACAGGTTCACTGAACTAAAGCTGTAAATGTGAATATTTATTAGCTCTATAATGGGACTTTTTTATTTGTGTTATTGACATTGTTTGGGACAAGCCTGTATGCTTCTGTTTCTTTGTTAAAATACATTTACACACTGAACTTTACACTCAATGTCCAGTTTATTAGGAACACCTAGCTAAAACTAATGCAGTCTAAACATTCCTGCAATAAATCTCCTCATGAAGGTTTTAATGTTCAGAGAGACACTGAATCGACTTCATGGTCATTTTGGAGGCTGTAGTTTGTGGTGCTGTTGAACTGTCTTATACTGACAGGTGTTTCTATTATTCTGTCCACCCCATGTATATCAGTGAGTGCAGGCTAAATAACAGAAACTCATTTCTAAAACAGTTTGAACTCAAACAGAACATTAAAACCTTGATGAAGGAGATTTATTGCAGAACTGTCAGACTGCATTCGTTTCAGGTGTTCCTAATAAACTGGACACTGAGTGTTTGCTGCTGCTGACTGTGATATTTGAGTTCTCTGAATGTGGTAGGGTTGACCCTGAGTCGTCAAAGACTCATTGCTTCGATGGGCGGAGCCTGATTCGACTGTCAATCTCACAGTTGAAGCTTCGCAGTGAAATGAGGATCAAACCTTTTTTGCGATATGGGGGTGTTTAACGTCTGACTTTACAGTTTTCTCCCAATAAGTTAATGTACAGCCTGTTATGACCTGGCTCTAAAAGCCACAACAAAAGGGAGACACACCATGATAAACGGTTAACATATTTTTATTTAACAAAAATAAACTAAATTAATATTTATTTCGAGTTAACATAATTAAAGTATGAGGTATGTAGTCTGTGGTTTCAGTAGTGTCTGTGCAGGATGATGGTTGCATGAAGGTATGTGATCACCTTTAGATGTTCTTTGTGTCGGCTGTGATGTTCAACCTGCTGTTTATGATCTGCAGCTACACTCTGACTGTTACATTCACTTTTTATCATCTGTTTCAGGGTTTCCGACTGGATGGGTTGTTGCTGTTGACGTTCTTGTTTTTGCTGCTGGAGTTTTAGCTCTTATTCCATTGTGGTATTATCAGACAGGTGAGTTGAGTAATGTATCAACATATTCATGATGAGCAGACAGCACAACTCATTCTTTACATGTGTCTCATATTTAGTCTTGACAGATGTTTTATCTTCTCAGTCATTAAGGATTCTGTTAGTATTTACAGCAGGTAGGATCAAGGCAGGAGGGATTTCTTCAATGTAACTTTGTTTTCCTTCCTGCAGGTTCAATGCTTTAAAGACTCCAGTGATTCAGAGCAGCTACATGAACCAGAAACTTAACGAGCTTTATGTGCTGTGAATTTGGCTGCTGAAGTGTGTTGTGTTTCTATTTTGTGAGAACCAGTTTGAGTCTAGACCAGACTGTGTGAATGTGAGGACATGTTGGCAGGTCCTCACTTGTTTCAGGCTTTTTGAGGGTTAAAACCTGGTTTTAAGGTTAAAGCTAAAATGAGTGTCAGGTTAAGTTTAGGATCAGGGTTGTGATTAGGCAGATAGATAACAGACAGTGATGGAGTTAACGAGGTGAAACAGAAGAGAGCGAGTGTCCTTTAATGCTGACAGAACTGATTATTAATCAATCATTCTGTTATTTATTCCCTGATATGTGGTGTTTCTAAGTTCCACTCTTGTTCAGCTTCTTTGAGAAGAAGAATTGACTTTAATACTGTTATTGTCATTTAGGAAAATGACGACTTCTTGCACTCTGTTATACGTTGCTGTTATTTTTATATTCAGATTATTTTACCCATCTGATTTTAACTCTTGCTCTGTCGTCAGCGTAGATTCATTTCATTCCACAGAGCAGAAAGTAAAAAATGGACCTGATCAAATTAAACCTCCGATGGTCAGACCAGCACCTTATATGGTTGCTCACTACCGTCTGTGAGTGAGTTTGTGTGTGAATGGATGAATGAGGAGCAAAATTCCTGCACAAAAACTGTCCATCTACCAAATATTATCAGGCTGCTTGTCGTTCTTAAAGATCCTAACTGAGCAAAACATGGACAGAAACACAGGTTCACTGAACTAAAGCTGTAAATGTGAATATTTATTAGCTCTATAATGGGACTTTTTATTTGTGTTATTGACATTGTTTGGGACAAACCTGTATGCTTCTATATCTTTGTTAAAATACATTTACACACTGAACTTTACACTCAATGTCCAGTTTATTAGGAACACCTGGCTAAAACTAATGCTGTCTAAACATTCCTGCAATAAATCTCCTCATGAAGGTTTTAATGTTCAGAGAGACACTGAATCGACTTCATGGTCATTTTGGAGGCTGTAGTTTGTGGTGCTGTTGAACTGTCTTATACTGACAGGTGTTTCTATTATTCTGTCCACCCCATGTATTGAGTTCTGTCTCGGCTGTGATGTTCAACCTGCTGTTTATGATATCTGCAGCTACATTCTGACTGTTACATTCACTTTTTATCATCTGTTTCAGAGTTTCCTGCTGGATTGGTTCCTTCTATTCTCAGCACTGTTGTGGTTGTTGTTATAGCTCTATATTTAGTCTGGAAATGGGCACAATATCTGAGAGGTAAGTTTAAATAATATATTGTATCAACACATTTACGATGAGCAGACAACACAAGTCATTTGTGTGTTTCATGTTTAGAGTCTCGACAGTTGTTTTATCTTCTCAGGCATTAAGCATTCTGTTTGTATTTACATGTTTTCAGCTTCAACATCACACCTTAACTTTTAATATTCACATAACAGTAGTGGATGTAAACATGTTACTTCACCTTTTCTCTGGCTGCTTTTCTGGATATTCAGTTAAAAAGGTCAATACCCCTCGTGATTCGACAGAACCAAACATGATTCATGCAAATAGCCGGCTTCACAGGAGCAGTAGGCGCATTTGATGGCGCTCATATAAAGAAAAACTTTTTCATCTTTCCTTAATTAATGTGTAGGCCTATATCATAATGTATTTTCTTAAATTCTTTATTGTTAAATGTGTTTTGAATATAAGCTCCTCTGAGAAATTTCACCATTCAACGTGAATTCATCTGAGAATATTCTTAAAGAAGGAAATCTCTTCAGTGATTGGTCCTTGGCTACATCATCCTCCAAATTCCTGTTTGAGGCACAGCAAAGTGTCGTAAATCAGCTCTAAGACTTACACTTAAGATTTAGTCCTACACTTCACTCAAATTAGGACTGAGATGCTTGATAACTAACTTTTAAGCTTTGAGCCAAGAATTTTTTCTTCGCAGCGCTCTTATGAGTAATTCTGAGAAGCTTGATAAAAACGAGCCCTGGTCTGTTTTTTAATTTGGATGTATAAAACCTCGGAAAGCCAACTGTGTCACCTGCGTGGGTGCAGACAGTCTGCTTTACTCCTGCTTTCAGTTTACGCTGTAGCCTGATGAAGAGCCACATGAACTGTCATTGGTTGGTCTGGTAGCATCATGTTTCCTTCCAGCCCCCAGGAAGTGCTCTGTTCTCAATTTTCTAGTGGCCAAAGAAGCAGCTGTTAAAGTGGCTAAATTCTTTGAGCATCACAAACCTGCAAAATGACTAATTTCAGAATTTGATCCATTCGGTCTGTAACAATCAAAATAGATACAGATTTTTAACAAAAACATTTTCACATTGTGCAAGTAACAACTACAATCTACCATAATTCCATAGTTTGACGCGCTACAGCAAACTTTCCAAAAGTTGTAATGCATAAATGGTTGTGATTATTGTTAAGTTAATATTTACCATAAACAAATTAGAGACCAGTGTCGACCATTTTTCTTGCACAAGGATTTAATGAATGAAAACACACAAACATGAAATGAATAGTATTATCTTGGTGGTAAGGTCTACAGTATACTGTTATTTGTAATTATAATCAATATTGAAACATGTTATAGCTTACTGTATAAACATTATACTTAGAGTATACTATTAAATACTATTAAATAATACTTTACTCTTCATTTAATGTTATAATATTACACTATTACAGTCATTTATACCAGTTCCTCCTCCAGGTTGTGGATGGAGCCTCTGCAGTGGACAGATTTAGATCCAGTATTTGCTCCTTCTAGCCGCCTCCTCCTGAGAGCAACACGCTCCCCTGTTCTGTTTCTGTTTGCTAAAGTTATTGTTAGAAATATTGATCAGTAATGTGGTGTGGGTTGTGTAGGTGGTGCTGGTGTAGTTTGTATACTTGCCTGGTTAAAAACTACAAGTCCCACATGCCACAAGTTACAGTGTGCTAATCACAGTAGTTTTCAGTGATCTGTGTTTTAAAAGCTGTTTTTAACGTATAATTTTTAAATAAAATCTGTTTCAATATTTTAAAAAGCTTTGGCAATATTTTAAGGCCCATGCTGAGTGTCCAGACGTCAGGTCTTCACTTCCACAGTCCTCCACTGGTTTCACATCATAATTGCAAACTAAGAGAAGAAACACATGGTGTAATTGCAGAGCGACAGACAGCAACGCAAACAGTGTTCCTCTCTCCCTCCACCTGTCTCAGTACATAAGTTGTTTGAAAATGCATATTTTATTGAGTCTGTTAAAGGTTCATGTTTGAATTTTAATGCAATGTGCAAAGCCAGAGTCTGGCAGGTACACTCTGAACTAAACACTGAGGGCCGGGGACAAAGTGATCACAAGGTCAAAACACAAAAACGTTTTCATGTTTTATGTTGTTCTAAAAACAGACTTCTACATCTCTGTGTTTACTTTAACCTGAAAATGAGCATAACACCACCTCTTTAAAGTAAAAATGAGTTGCGGGTTGTGGTTAGACAGTTGTGAGGGTAGTAAGAGGAAAGTGAGTTTGTTCGGATGGTGAATGTGCCTGTAGCTCAGCTCTGCTTTACTTCGTCTCATTACCTCGAACACAACCTTTGCCTTAACGAGTGTTTTATCTTCTGTCCCTGTCAAAGTCATGGACAGTAAGATAACAGCATGTTAAAATGAATCATTCCATTAATTAGATTCTGATATGTGGTGTGACTGAGTTCCACTTTTGTGCAGCTTTAAGAGAAAAAATTGTTGACTAAACTCATTTTAACTCTTTGGTTATTGTTGTTTAGGACAATGACGACTTGTTCTATGCTGCGTTTATTTTAATATTCTGATTTTATTTTATTTTATGCAACTAAATTTTACTCCTGCTGTGTCTTCAATGTAAATTAATTTCATTCCAGGCAGCACAAAGTCAAGTGATGATCAATCTGCCCACTGTGTTGTTGTTGAAGACATTATACTGAAACACCTGATGAATAAGACGAAGCTGTGCAGAAACAATGTGACCAATAATGAGATAACATCAAATGATAACATTTACATTTAGCTGATAGTTTTATCCAAAGTGACTTACACTCCACCCCTAATATATAAGAAGGACAGTAAGTAAGTAATGAAAATAAATAATAAAGTGAAACGACCAGGAGACTCTGACTGAGGATTTCAGGCTGCTGCAGCTCAGAAAAGGTTTAAACGTCTGTGATGTGTTCAGGAGCTTCACTGTGAAACCTGTAAAACTGACAGGCAGCTAGTGAAGAATGGAAGGTGTTTGTGTTTCTATAATGAGTTAAAATCCAATCAGCAGCTTGTTTGATGAGCTGGAGACAGAGAGGGACTTCTGTCCTGAATAAAGAGATGAATGAGGAGCAGAACTGCTGCATAAATACTGTCCATCTACCAAATATTATCAGACCGGTTGTTGTTCTTAAAGGTCCTAAATGAGGGAGACATGGACGTTAAACAGAAACATGAGATCATTGAACTAAAGTTATTTCACTGTAAATAGTTTGTAGCTAAAGTGAAATATATAATGTGACTTTTTATTTTAATGTTTGTATTATCAACATTATTTAGGACAAGCCTGTGTTGCTTCTTTCTTTCTATTTCTTAAGGTGCAAAGCCAGAGTCTGTTATTTACAGTTACTCTGTGTCCAGTTTATTCAGTACAGTGTAAATAGGCAGTCTAATACAATAGTCCTGCAATAAATCTCCTCATGAAGGTTTTAATGTTCAGAGAGACACTGAATCGACTTCATGGTCATTTTGGAGGCTGTAGTTTGTGGTGCTGTTGAACTGTCTTACTTTGACAGGTGTTTCTATTATTTTGTCCACCCCATGTATATCAGTGAGTGCAGGCTAAATAACAGAAACTCGTCTCTAAAACAGTTTGAACTCAAACTGAACATTCAAACCTTGATGAAGGAGATTTATTGCAGGATTGTCAGACTGCATTAGTTTCAGGTGTTCCTAATAAACTGGACACTGAGTGTTTGCTGCTGCTGACTGTGATATTTGAGTTCTCTGAAAGTTCATGTTCAGC
Organism: Lepomis macrochirus; assembly: GCA_024633595.2. Classification (NCBI taxonomy): domain Eukaryota; kingdom Metazoa; phylum Chordata; class Actinopteri; order Centrarchiformes; family Centrarchidae; genus Lepomis; species Lepomis macrochirus. The sequence goes on along the minus strand of JALXJV020000004.1, from coordinate 7,433,951 downwards.
TTGTTTTATAATTTAAGTTGCAAAAACCTTTTCTTGTTATGAATTGATGTGTTGTTCTAACAACAGACTTCTATGTCTTTAATTAAATGTAGGCCTAAACATACTGATTAATACATGTTTTTATTTTCCAGAATTAAAGAAACCATTACATTAGCTGACTGTCACCTCAACAAGGTTTCACATCGTCAAGAAGAACCGAATGAACAGAAGCACGGCCCCCATGATGTTCTGTAATACGGAGGTGTTTGAGGAAACTACACCTGTGTTTTCCCAAATCTTCAGCCAACACAAAAAACCTGCATCCATCTTGTGGTTGACTTCTTTTCAGAGGATGATGATCAAGACCTGCTTCTATATGGACTTAAAACCTCAAAAAAAATCAATATTATTGTTAACTGATAAAATTTGATAGTCACTATTATTAGCTTAAACCTACGACATTTTACTCTGCAGATATTAGACTAGCAGCTAGCAGACTTTTCCATATTATATATTATATATACTTGTGCTAAATCAGGTGTGTTCAGTGTTGTTACCTGTTGTGTGTTTGTAAAATATCCACTACTTCTTCTAACATAACACCCGATTTATACTTTTCTTATTTACTGGTTGTTTAAGTCGCTGCATCTCCAGAGTTATGTAACGTAACAGGTTGGGCTGCAGCGATCGATTCATTTTAGTAATCAAGTATTCTTCTGTTTATTTAGCCGATTAATCGAGTAATCAGCGTTGCCTTCATGCTGCTGTGGTCGCTGGTTCTGTTGTCCAGCAGACGCACAGAGCTGTTTTCTTTTAGCTTGAAATCATCCCATTCTTCTCTGGCCTGTCTCTTCTTCATCCTTCTCTATTTTCTCTCTCTTCCTCCATCCTCACCATCAAATGCCATCGTCTTCACTTGTCCGCAGCGTAAGCGCGTTCTGTGACAGTAATAATCGTCCCTGAGCTCTAGTAACGAGTTGTTGTCAGCTCGAGCAGTTCACCTGCTCTGCTCCTTGAGTTCGCACAGAGCCCCTCAGTGGCTCAGCCGCCCACCAAAGCAGTCAACCTACAGGGAAACACTGTGTTGCTGTCATCCTCTTGGGCTGAAGATGCTGTTGACAGTTAATAATGTTGGATTAATATTATTCTTGTTCTTGGGAGTTTGGGTTAATGCCTAATCATTTAAAAATAATGAACCATTCAATTTTAAATGTTGTATATATTTTTATAAATTTTTCTAATACTCAATCATCAATCGTGTTAAAAAATAACCATGACCTAAGTATCAACCAAAATAATCATGATGATGGTAAATGGTCTGTATTTTGCCTTTCTCGTATTTCTTACTGCTCAAAGTGCTTTATGTCTCACGCTGACGAGCAGAGCCGCCAACTTTTGAGCTCATCAGAAACCATTTATGTTTCAAAACTCATAAATATGTTCATTTCTGATTCCTGATACCTGCACATTTTAATTCTACAACACCAAGACCACAAGCAAGTGATACCTGTCTGTAACATCACTCAAAAGTTTCATTAGATGTGTTATTAATTGTGAGGTACCAAGCAGCCAAGCAAGAGGAGACACAAGGGGAGTTAAGGAATTAAGGTTACTTATTTACAAAAAAAACATTACCAACAAATAAGGCTAAAGTTTTTAAACTCGTCTCTAAAACAGTTTGAACTCAAACTGAACACTAAAACCTTGATGAAGGAGATTTATTGCAGGACTGTCAGACTGCATTAGTTTCAGGTGTTCCTAATAAACTGGACACTGAGTGTTTGCTGCTGCTGACTGTGATATTTGAGTTCTCTGAAAGTTCATGTATGTTGATGTTTCTGACTGATGATGAACTTGTATCGAGTCATTTCCTGCAGAGCTGAATCATTTCTGTCCAAACGTTTGAATAAAACATGAAAAATGTCAAACTGTATGTTGTGGCTGTTTTTGATGTTTCTGTCTGTTCAAACTCTGAGAAATGAAACTAAAGAGATTTTACTGTGTTGGACCGAATCTAACATGATCAACATTTTACTACAGATGTTTTTAATAAACACTTTGAATAAAACCACTTTGAATAAAACCACACCAGCAAAATCACAGTTTCACATTAACAGCTTCATGAAGGGCATTTATATCTGAACTTTAATCACAGCAATAGATCATTTATTTCCTGACAGTGTAGAAAGCTTTTCCACTTTTATATAATTAATATTATACATAATTCAGGTACAAACCATTATGTCTCTTTTCAGTAATCAAACTCAAAAATTGGTGTTTACACTGTGTTGAAGGTCCGTGTTTGTAGTGAAAACTAATTACATAATGTAATAAATCCACCTTCATGATTAAGAGATTAACAGTTTTAATAGGTGGCGATTCAGCTGGATGATCAGTTTGGAGCATGTGATGAATTAAACAAAGGTGTTTCTGTTATTTAGCCTCACAGATTAAGGCTCATTTTAATAAATGCTGCGGACAGTAAAAGGGTTTTTTTGCACCTTTGTAGCCACAGAAAAGCTGCTCGATCAAATGTCTCCTCCGCTGCGCCACAACAGGTGAGAGGAAGAAGTCACAGTGCCCAGTTTGAACGATCTAAGTGCGTGGCGTGAAGCGCGTGCCATGTTTTGGGCGCAACATTCAACAAACCAATCAGATTTGCGAAGCAGACTGGAGTCTGTTAACAGACAGAGAGACGCTGTCTCCTCTATGAAACATCTGGATCCTCACTACCCTGCATTATTAGAAACTATGATGAACCGGTCGGGGGGGGGGTCACATCTCTCCCCTGAAGTGGTTTAATTATTTTGTGTATTATTGCTGAATGGGTGTTTTCTTTAATGATTTACTGTCATGATTAGAGAGGCTGCTGTCAGCCATTTAAAACGTTTCCATGCGCTTTACTCCAGTTTCACTGTGAGACCTTTAGGATGTGGAGAAGAACACAGAACATCAAATTACATTCCTGAGAGACATTTTAGTATTTAGTTATGTTGCTGTGCCTCGTGCGAAAAGTGCAGTAATGCGCCCCAAAAATACCAACAAAAAAACAGTGAAATACTGTGCCGTTGACTTGGTCAGTGGTACAGTCGCCTTCTGTTGCTTCAAAATTTGCCTGAGTGACCGCATCTTATTTTAAGAACAACATGGGCGCACAGCGGGCGCAAGTGCATAAATTGCTGTTTAAACAACGTGCGCGCTTGGCGTGAAAATGACAACTGCGTCGGTTGGAAGCAATGACACTTGTGCTGCGCTGTAAGCCGCTTCGCGCAAGTGCGAGATAGGGCCAACAGAGAGCTAAACACAGCGAGTTGGTGTGGTGGAGAGTGACGATCACGAATGCGCTGTGAGAAAGAGTGCGCATTATTATGATTGAGAACCCAAATGCCAGTGAGCCACAGTTCCGGTCGTCCCCAATGTCAGAGTCGGGCCTGGTGCCACGAGGGGGCAGGAAGGGCTTTGTTCCCTCGGTTGTATTTTCTGTCTGATGGTGGGGAGGTTAGGTGTCTTGGTTTCATTCTGCATTTGCACCCCAAGTGACCAAGTTATAGCAAATGGCCTTATGCCCCTCTGTGAGCTCATGTGAGTGTTGGTCTTTAAATGAGCTGAGGTCAGCCACACTGTTAGCGCGTTGCTATTGAGGCAGCAGATCTAAACTCGAAAAAACAGGTCTAAACTCGATGGCACAGTATTTCACTGTTTGTTATTTTAGTTTCGCATCACTGTGGCACTGTGCGCATTTATGCACGAGGCACAGCAGCGTAACTTAATTGATTATTAAAATCTCCTGAAACGCTGACAGGATCGATCAGGAGCTAAAGTTAATAATGTTCTGTGTTCTTTTACACATACAAAAGGTCTCACACACAGTCCAGGTTCATCCAGTGAAACTGTTTGGAGTAAAGCAGCTGGTCCTGAGGCTCTCTGCAGTAACAAGTCCCCAACAGCCTCAGGACAGCAACACCAACTCAAACAGACCAAACCAAATTATCGGCAAGCAGAAAGAAAAATATATTGAATACTGGAAAGAAACAACCAAACACAAAGTAAATCAGTTAAACAAAAAGCAACGGAGTTAGAATTAACTGATTTAAAGTTCAGTCCAACAGTACCACTGCCAGCAGTACCACCTTGGGTACTACCTGAGGCGAAAGTAGATCTTACACGATTAGAAAAGAAAAACAAGGACAGGGGGTTTATTTTGAACTCACATACAATACAGGCATATATTAATAGTTACCGCAGTTACATCTAGATCTACACAGATGCATCAAAGAGTTTAGTTAACAAGATAGGAGTAGCTTTTATTGTTCCAGAGTTTCATATTACAATAGGAAAGAGGACCAGTGATAATATGTCAGTATACACAGGAGAAATACAATTCTGTTTGCAGTGCAATGGACAGAGGAAATAAGACCACTGAGAGTGATTATTTGTTCAGATTCAACTTCATCACTAATCAGTTTACAGAGAAGTCACTCAGACAGCAGAGCGGACATTTTGATAGAAATGCAGCAACATTATATAGAATTCAGATGATGGGCATTACAGTCATATTTTTGTGGGTGCCAGCACATAGTGGAGTCAAAGGAAATGAAATGGCAGATAAGGCTGCAAAGGAGCCCACAACAAGAGAAGATATCGATGTGACAGTTAACATCAGTAAGATGGAGATAAAGAGCATTATTAAACAGAAGCTGAAGGAAAGTGGCAAAAGCAACGGGAAGAAGAGAGGAAAGGATGGTGGATTTTGTGCATGAAGGAACAGGAGAGAAGAAACAATTATATCAAGACTTAGATTTGGGCACACAGGATTAAACAGTACTTTATTCAAAAGAGGTAAACATAACACCAGCAGGTGTGAATACTGTGAGCAACAAGAGACAATCGAACACGTTATGGTACACTGTAAGAAGTATGAGAGAAAACGGAGGGAAATGATCCAAAATCTTAGAATGGAAAGAAAACACTTTGATTTAATAGAAATCCTTAGAAAGAACTCAAGAGATAAGTGCTGTGTAATTGTTTTTCATTATCTTAGATTAATCAATATAATTGAGAGGATCTGAATCTTGTTTTTGTTTTGTTGATTTTGTTTTGATTAGTTTTGTTTGGTATAAATAAGTAGCCATTCAGATCCACACTCCATACCAGTTGGTGGTGGTAATGCACCATTTCGTTGCGTGCCAACCGCCAATAAAATATCATAAAGAAGAAGAAGAAGACTCTGAGAAACCTAAATTAGCTTTAACTTCACATGTGTGTAAAACCATGGAGAAAATGATTACAGAAAGAATAACATACTACTTAGAAAGAAACGAGCTGTTTTCACCTTTTCAGAGTGGATTTAGAAAGGGACGCAGCACTCTGGACTCGTTAATATGCCTGATATTAGGAAAGCACAAGCAAATAAAGAGGGGGTAGTAGCAGTTTTCTTTGATATAGAGAAAGCGTATGATATGATGTGGAAGGAAATTTGGAAAAGAGCAAGGAATATGGAATTTGTTGTAAAGAAAGTTATTGATGTGGTGGAAGATTGGTCTTTGAATTGGGGATTTAAGTTACTGTTGAAAGAAATTTAAGTTACTGTTACAAGAAAGAAAGTCAGAGAAGATATTTGTTTGAAACTGTACAATCAAAGGTTAGAAAGAGTGAAAAAATTTAAATTCTTGGGGTTGTGGTTTGATATATTGCTTACATGGAAAAACCATTTTAATAAGATGGAAGATAAATGTAAGAAAGTGCTAAATATTATGATTTGTCTAACAGGCAGTGTATGGGGAGCTGATCGAGTGGTGTTAAGAAATCTTTATACTGCATTAGTTAGATCAGTTCTAGAATATGGATGTATTGTTTTTTGGTTCAGCTGCTAGTTCATCTTTAAAGAGGTTGGACAAAATTCAGGCCCAAGCATTGAGATTATGTTGTGGAGCAGTAAAATCAACACCAATATCAGCGCTTCAGGTGCAATTACTGGGCTAACTTACAAAGTCAAAAGGAAACACACCCTACAAAAAGAGCTATAAACAAAAGTTGGGAAAGCAGTAGGAAAAGGAGGTATTTAGTAGTGGAATTATGGAGATAACTAAGGAGTTAGGAATCAACAATTGGGTCGCTAGTCCAACTGCCTTAATGCCAGCTGTTCCACCATGGTTACTACCTCAGCCTACAGTTGACCTTTATCTATTAAAACAGATTAGTTCAAGTAAAAAACATGTTTAGTATGCAAGCTTATGTGAGCACTTTGCTACATGAGAGGTATGGGTATTATGTACATTTATTCAAAAAATCCAGAAAATGGAAAATCAAGCTGTGCTTTCTACATTCCTGAACTAAAAATGAAGGTGTTTAAAAGATTAACCGATCATTTGTCGGTCTATGCAGCAAAAATTATGGCAATCATGTTTGCATTACAGTAGATAGAGGAAGTCAAACCCATGAGAATACTAATATGTTCAGATTCAAGTGCAGCTTTGGTTAGTCTCATTGATGGGATTGATTCAGTTCAGTTTGATTCAGTTTTTATGGATCCCAGCACATATTGGCATCCAAGGGAACGAGATGGCAGATACTTTAGCTAGGGGTTGAAGATAAATCATGTAGAAGTGGCAGTACCAATAAGCAAAGCAGAGATCAAACCATATATACGAAGCAAAATTAAGAAAAATTACACTGGCAAGAATTATGGGATAATGGAAATAAAGGAAGACATTTATACAAGATTCAGCAGAAAGTGGGGGAAGAAAAGCCTCTGGGGAAGAGCAGGAGAGAACAGGGGCTGTTTAGCAGAATCAGGCTAAGTCACCAGAAACAGTGGAACATGTGCTGTTTGAATGCACTAAATACTCAAATCAAGACTGGCTCTAAGGAAAGGACTGGAACAAGAAGGAATCAAACAAATGGACATTACAAATATACTCTCAAGTATTTTCGGAAAGATGGTGCTTAAACACATCTCATCTTATCTACAACAAACTGAACTAAACACAAGGATTTAAGCATATGCAACTAATAGTTACGTCATGCACATGTTATCTGATACAGTAGGTGGCGATAATGCTCCATATACAGGAATGTTGGGAGTATAGTTCATTTAAAGGCAATGGCTTTGGCTGGGTAATAAAAACAAAATCAGAGGAATATAAATTAAGTAATATATGGTTTAAATCCCCTACACCTATTAGTAATATTCCTATTTGGTTATTTCCAAAAACTGAGATAGACTTAAACATATTAGAACTAAAAAACGAATGGGAAGAGAGTGAGAAAGGCCATATGGCAAGCCAGTAAATAAGGAGCAAATATTATAGTTACATAGATATGTATACAGACGGATCTAAAGATGAAGAGGATAAGGTAGGAATAGGAATATATATACCAACAATGAATGTAAGTATTGGGAAAAGATTACCAGATCAAGCTTCGGTATATACAGCAGAGATGATGGCGATTATTATAGGACTGCAGTGGGTTGAGGAAGTTAAACCAGACAGAGTAGTATGCTGTGTTGATTCTGCAGCAGCCCTTTATAGTATTCAAAACATGAAATCTGATAGAGAAGATTTAATGCTCGAAATCCAACAAAGTCTATTTAGAATACAGAGACTAGGCATAGAAATGAGATTCTGTTGGGTACCTGCCCATGTAGGTATAAAAGGGAATGAGGGAGCAGATAAAATAGCTAAAAAATCAACCAGGATGAACAATATCATAAATATACCCATTGGAAAAGGAGAAGCTAAGGCGATAATCAAAAAAGAAATAATAAAGAAATGGCAGCATAGGTGGGATAAGGATAAAAGTGGAAGGACATATTATAGCTTGCAAACATCTATTAATGCCCAGGGGGTGAATTGAAGTAACAGAAGAGAGGAGAGCGTTTTAACCAGGCTGAGATTTGACCACACAGGGTTAAATAAAACATTGTTTTTAATGGGCAAAAGTCCATCAGATAAATGTCTGGAATGTAGATCCAAGGAAGATGTAGAACATGTATTAATACATTGTAAGAAATATAGAGATGAGAGGATAAGGTTAAAACAAAAGATAAGTAAGGCAGGAAGAAAGTGGAACCTTAAAGGTTTATTAGGCACAACAGGAGATGGGGTAAAGGATACACAGAAAGCAGTTATACAATTTTTGAAAAACACAGGAATATATAAGAGGATATAGTTTTTTTTTTATTTTTCCTTAATACAAAGTAGTCCCAACGAATAGCTCATGTTACATACTCTGATACAGTAGGTGGCGGTATGCACCTTTAAAAGTCGGTGCAAAAATGGTTGCAATCTGCCAAAAAACGGAAAAGAAGAAGAAGAAGATAATGCTCCATTTGGATGCAAGTCGCCAGAAAAAGACGAAGAAGAAGAAGAAGTTGTTGCTGTAGTTAACCGACAGCAATAGATAATAAAAAAAAACAAACAAACAAAAAAAAAAACCCGACAGCTTCCGGGAAGCTGAGAAACCGAAAGTGTTTCTCTCTGACGCAGCTTGAAGTAGTTTTATGTCCCGTTAGAGTCGTAACAGTGAAGTTAAAGTGATGTTTAATCTTCAGATGACAAACATGAAGCTTCTTCCTCTCGCGTGTCTCTGTCTCCTGACTCGGTCTGCAACAACGTTTGCTGATGAACAAAGTAAGAAAACTAATAACCTGATAGGCCTTATAGGCACAGATCAGTATTAAAACATCCAGGCCTATTTCCCTAACAAATGTGATGTAATTTAATAACGGCATGCTGCTGATTAATTACAGTCATATAACGGACCCGCGCAGTTTGCTGATGTTTCCGTTTTATATGTCAGCGGAAGTTCAGGGCGTCTCTTGCGCAGAAACAGTTCCTCATTTCAAACAGTCAAAACTCATTACCTGTTGCGACACATCCCTGATATTTCTGATGAAATATAAACTCTTGTCCTCTACCTGAGGGTTAACTTACTGTTTTGTTGATAGTTTTTAAGTAGAAACTAAGAATAATATATTCTCACATTTATAATTCAGATCCAAAGCCATGATCATGTTCAGATTTAGAAATCTAGACTACTGGATTGTCAAAGCACCGTCTGAATATTGTCCTACAGGTGTCAGACCTTTGTGAATGTCTTTCTAGTTATTTTCTCAGTATAGTTGTATTTTAGCAGCTTGTTATTGGGGAGATAAAGATTGATCTATATCTGTGCTCCTGTTTAAGGAAACGAGCAGCTGCTGAATCAAACATGTTTTATATGTGTAGACAGAGATATTTCTGCAGATGATGAAATCTGTGTTCCTGTTGTCTGACTGTAGTTCAGAGGTTTGTTGTTGTCTTTTTACTTAGAAATCATTATGAACTGAATTAAGTGTAGTTTGACTTTTAGTTCTGTGTTTTCCTCGATGCTCTCTCTTGTTTCCTTTTAGTGTGCGGATAGTACTGATGTTCATCATCACCTGAGAAGAAGTTAAATGTTATTAATTAAATTGTTGAGGCTCTTTAAGACTTTTGTGTGAAAAATAAGGTTAGAAAAACAGAATTGTGAAAGATAAAAACTGTAGATAAAAAATATAAATATATGTAAGAAGTAAGCTCCCAGGAGGTCTGACAGTTCCAAATCAACATTTTTACAATTAGGCCTCTGAATTAGTCCACTGCAGCTATGAAGACAGTGACTCACAGTAGAGTTTAGAGATTGAGTTTAGATTTGGGGCCGATCACAGATTGTTGAGTCTATTTGAAGCCTTCTGTTTATCATGTAGCATTATTTATTTATTATATTCTTTAAAACTATGTAAATTCAGTATTAAAATTCAGAGATGATAAAGTGTAATGAATTAACAACAGCTTAGGAAACGTGCGACATATTCCACTCCCTCTCTCTTAGAGACACAACTTAAACCACAGCAGCCTGTGTTGGTTTTTCAGAACAGAAAGTGTTTTGGAAAACACAAGCAGTGCCTCCAAAGTCCTCCATGTGCATCAACTCATACACTTTAGTTTAATACACAGGGCAGATTCCACCCTTTTAACTGCTTTAACATGAAGCTCCTCTGAAGCCCTGACTGAACACACGGACAACAACAGGCAGCTGGCACAACAATGCACATGTTCTGGGAGTGTGGACCAATCAGACGCTTCTGAAATGATGTATTTTCTACAGTCTCACTGCTTCTTAGAGCTAACGTCCTGCCCAGTCCAATGATTCACAGATATCCGGTGCAGACTGCTCTCAGCAGGGCTCAGCACAGCAAAACAAAACATATTAAGACTTTGGTTCCAACCAACAGCAAATTGCTTTTATTACACTAATGAACAGTTTAATAGTTCAGTTAATACTGAAAACCAGCCATCAATAATCCACTTTAACAGCAGAAGCCTTTACGCTAACTTTCACATCATTAAATATTATTTAAATCAGTTCAAACAGCCTTTCAGTATAATTGCTGTATCTGAAACCTGGATAAACAGTGAAAAAGGCTCAGACTTTGAAAAGTTTTGTACTAACAGAGAAAACAAGAATGTGGGAGGTGAGGCTTTGTATGTAGACAAGAAATTTAATCACAAGGTGGTGGAAGAAATGTCTACAGTGGTGGATGATTTACTTGAATGTGTCACAATAGAAGTATGTAGGAAAAATGAAAAGTGTTTTTTAAAGTTGTATCTATTGATTTAAGGATTGGATGGAGGAAAAATTTACAAAAACAAATCAGAGTCATCTGTGAGGATTTCAAGTTTGATTTGCTAAATCCAAACAAACACAATATGACAGAGGATTTTATCAGTACAGTGTATAGTCTGGGCTTTTCCCCGAAATTAACAAACCCAGCAGGATTACTTCCCACTGTGCAACATTAATTGATAATATTTTTACAAATGACATAGATAACAATACAGTGAGTGGATTATTTATAAATGACATCAGTGACCACCGACCAGTTTTTACAGTTTACAACAGCAACTACACGTCTAACAAAGACAACAAACCTTCATTCAGACGGGTCAGAACAGAAGAGTCTATGGTTGCATTTAAAGATGATCTGCTTTCACAAGACTGGGAAGTAATATATAAGGAAAAAGATATTGATAAAGTATATTGTGAATTCCTAAGAATATTTTAATTATATGATAAGAATTGTCCGATAAAAAATATTGCAGAAAACAAAAATATAGTGACAGACTGTGGATTTCAAAAGGATTTAAAAAATGCCTGTAAAAAGAAAAATACACTTTATAGAGAATTTATTAAACACCGAACTATAGAAGCAGAAAATAAATATAAGAAATATAAAAACAAGTTAATTAAGATTATGAGAACTTGTAAGAAAGAATACTATAGTAAACTATTAGATAATAAAAATAATATGAAGGGTATATGGAAAATACTAAACAGTATTATAAGAAGGGGCAGGAGACAGTCTAATTATCCCCAGTGTTTCATTGGTAATGAAAAGAACACCAATAAAATGGAGGACGTGGTCAATAACTTAAATAAATATTTAGCAAATGTTGGACCAGATTTAGCTGGTAAAATTTCTGAGCCAAAGATAATCTATAACAGATATAATGATCTTATTGAAGGAAATCAATGTTCAATGTTTCTTAAAGCAGCAGAAGAAAAAGAAATTATAGACATTGTTAATAAAATGCAAAACTAAAACATCCACTGATTGTAACGAAATAGATATGAAGATAGTAAAAAGTGTAATTGAAGGGATCTCAAAACCATTAACTCACATTTTAAATTTGTCGTTTCAAACTGGTCAATTTCCAACAGAAATGTACCTCTGTACAAAACTGGAGATAAACAGCACTTCATAAATTACAGTCTGTCTCTCTGCTGCCACAAGTCTCAAAGATTCTAGAAAAACTCTTCAGTGACAGATAAATTCACAGATAAACACAAACTGCTCACTGACAGCCAGCATGGATTCAGAAAAAATAAGTCAACATCACAGCTTTAACTGAACTCATTGAAGAAATTACAAATTCCACTGACCAAAAAAAAATATGGAGTTGGGTTAAGTTAAGTTTTACTTCCTCGTACTCCTGTTTGAACATGTAAATACAGGTTTTTAAGTATTGGAAAGTCTGGAGTTTTACTTTGTTTTTTTTTAACCACTATTTTTTTGTGTATTATTATTTTTTTAATTTTATTTACATGTTCAAAATAAAGAAATCAATCAATCAGTCAACCCAGTCTGCTTTTAACTGCCCATCAGTAAATCACATCTGTTCTCAACAAAGCCAGGATCACAGCTGTCCACTTATAGTCATGGATGAACTTGTCTATCTGGGACCTTTTAGGAGACAAGATTGTAGTTTTACTTGTAGTGTTATGTAAGTTCGGGCTCCTTAGAAACTGAGCTATCAGACAAGACCTGTTAGTTTTAATTAATCAAAATTTATACGTGAGTGTAAAATGGTTTCTGTGCCATAAAACTTAATACATAAAATATGTTAATCACAAAAAAGAAATGCAAATATTTGGAGGACCACGTGTTCACGTGTTATTATATTTAGTTTTGAGTTGATATGTTCAGACAACAGACTTGTTGTCTGAACATATGTCTGTGTTGTTATGTCTGTCTTAACATACTTAAGTTAATTGTCAGCGTACTGATTAAAACATGTTTTTCTTCCAGGGCCAGAGGCCATCACAGTGAAAGAAGACAGCAATGTTATTTTAAACTGTTCCCTCAGCAGCAAGGAGAACATTTCGTCACAAGTCTTTAACTGGAAGAAAGATGATCAGAAGGAGGTTTTCTTGTATGATGGAAGCACTTCCAGTCTTTCAGGTCAAGATCAGCAGTTCAAAGGTCGCGTCTCACATTTTCAAGAGGAACTGAACTACGGCAACGCCTCCATTAAGATCATAAGCACAGAGGTGGCTGACAGTGGAGTCTACACCTGTATTTTTCCACGTCTTCAAACATTCCACATTCAGCTTGTTGTTGGTGAGTGTTTTCATTGAACAGTTAAAGATTTATTTACTGATGTGACTGGTTTAAGAGTCTCAGATGGACGTTTGTCAAGTAGTCAGAATAAACATCTGGCAGGGCCTCGTCCCCACAGAGCTGCAGCCACATCTGGAAAGATTACCTCTCTATCAGACAGCCTTCATGTTTGAGACGTATTTCTGATTATTTTTTTCCACAGTATTACCTGTATGCCAAGCTGATAATATTTTACAAGCTCTCTAACATATGTTCTGTTTTCCCTTTTAGATCGTGTCTTAAGGAACAGATTTGGTAAAAGGAAAGGTGAGTCTTTATTCTGACCATGTCACTCTAACCGTGAGTTTTGCGCCAGTGGCCTGATATAATTTAAAAACAATTTAAAACTGTATTCCTAGATGTGTGGATCAAATTAAGAACATTTTTCTATGCAGGCCTACACAGTGTCAAAGGACGAAAATGCAACTCAATTCTGAAAGTGGAGACCGTATGTAGGCTTTATAATTAACGTTTGGACTAAACATTTTGTGAGTAGGAACCATAGACTGTATATAGGCTAAAGGTAGCAACCAGCAATTCAATTCAATTCGCTTTATTGGCATGACTGTAAAAGAATATTGCCAAAGCATCATACTTATAACATAACAACAATCAACTCCATACATTTCATTAAAGAATTAAAGCACAGATCATCATAATTTTTAGTTTGTAATGTTTTAAATTTATTAGGTTTTAATGATTGTAATTTCAGGATTATTTTTTTGCATTTATATTAATAATTATTAAAAATATATTAATCCTGTCAGGTAACACCTGAATAAATAGGCCTATAGTAGTAAAATAAAATGTAGACCAATGGGGTCGTAGAATTCCAGCACTTTATCATTCATTAAGTAAAATCCAGTCTGGTAAATGATGAAGGATCAACGCTCTATAAAAAGTGCTATTGTATTGATCCTTTCTCCAACTCAAGCGTTTTAGAACCTGTCGTGGATCCGCGTTGGCATATTTCTAGCTCCACCTGATTAAAATATAGGCTCTGCCTTTATTTCCCTGTTGCCATGGTGAATCGTAGTATCGGAGCTCCATTGATGATGGCTTTTTTCATCCCATCGCACGAGCTTTCATCAGGCTCAACAGCTGATTTAACTGATCAGCTGTTTTGGAACTGAAAACTCAGGGTGCTTTCACACCTGGATAGATTAGTTTTGTTCTGGAACAGATACTTTGTTCCGAATCAATTAATTACGTCACTCGTGTTCACACCACACCGTTGTAAAGCGGTCCAAATCGCTCACCCTTCCAGGGCTTTCCTTACGCCATTATGTCACTACCTCATGCGTGCAGGTCGCGCATTCCACTACAGACATCTCCATGACAACAGTAACACAAAATGAATTGCGGGTGGACTTGGTGCTGCAAAGAGGTGAAACAGATGTTTGGTCAGAACAACACATCTCCGGGATGTTGCACACCACACACAAGAACACTGAAGTCTACAAGTGGGTCAGTGATAAAATTAAAGAGGGGTTGTGAATGCTCCGTCGAGCGGCGCCACACGAAGTTAAAAAGACGTCTCGGGTTACGTAGGTAACCCTTGTTCCCCGAGAAGGGAACGAGACACTGCGCCGGTGACGACACTATGGGAACGCCTTTAGGCGAGGCAGGGCTGAATGTGAATGAAATCACTCCAATCCTATTGGCTTAGGAGAACGGTAGCATGTGACGGCGTAACCGCATGGATATAAGCACGCCGGCACATAGATACGTTAGCTCTTTACTATGAAGCAAGGCACTCCAGGCGGGGAGAGGTGCGGCGAACCGACGAGTGTCTCGCCCCTTTCGGGGAACAAGGGTTACCCACGTAACCCGAGACGCTCCCCTCGAGGGGAACTCGAACCGCGCCGGTGACGCACACTATGGGAACGAGATACCCACTCATGCCGCCGAAGCCCCCCCGCCTGCCCTAGCGTGCAGGCACCCTGTGGGCACGACTAGAGAGAGCGCTCTGGTGCCGGGTGCGGAGGGAAGGTCCAGACTATAAAACCGGATGAAGGTGTGAGGAGTGGCCCAGCCAGCTGCATCACAGATCTCCTGAAGAGATGCTCCAGAGAGGAGAGCGCGGAGGCTGCCATGCCTCTCGTGGAGTGAGCCCTTACAGCCATAGGTGAAGGCAGTTGCGCACCTGATAAGCCAGGGAGATAGTCTGAACAATCCAATTGCTGATCGTATGTTTGGAAGCCGGGAGCCCAGCCTTGGGGACCCGCAACATACCCGCGAATTGGTCTGCCTTCCTCCATTGAGAGGACCTCTGAGTATATGTACTCAATGCTCTGACAGGGCAGAGCAAATGAAGCTCTCATCTTCCGCCGTCACATGAGGTGGAGGATGAAACGTCTGCAGTACCACGTGACCCATTACACTGGACTGCACCTTAGGAATGTATCCTGGAAAAGTGTGCAGGATGGCACTCCTATTCCCCGGGGCAAACTCCCGGCATTGCGGAGCAACTGATAAAGCCTGGAGGTCCCCCACCCTCCTCAGAGAAGTGATAGCGAGGAGAAAGGCCATCTTAAGGGTCAGGTACTTGGCCTCAGCCGACTCAAGGGGCTCGAAGGGGGCCTCAGCCAGAGCTTCGAGCACCACTGCCAGGTCCCAGGTGGGAACTCTAGGGCGAGTCGCAGGTCTCATCCTTCGGGTCCCACGGAGAAATCGTACGACCAACGGGAGCCTTCCCAAGGACCCATCCCTACAAAGGGTGTGGAAAGCCGATATAGCTGCCACATACACCTTGAGGGTGGATGGGGAAAGGCCCGCAGAGAAGCGGTCCTGCAAAAACTCCAGCACCTGAACCACCGGGCAGGTAACTGGGTCCAGCATGTGTTCTCTGCACCATGTGGAGAAAACCTTCCATTTGATGCCAGTACATCCTCCCGTGTGGATGGGGCCCTGGAGCTAAGGAGTGTCTCGATTGCTCCTGTCGTTAGGCCCACCTGTAGGTACTGTGCCCCCTCAAAGGCCAGACCCACAGCCGCCACAGGGCGGGCCAAGGGTGAAGAACCCGGCCCCCTTCCCGGGACAACAGGTCTCTCCTCAGAGGGACCTGCCATGGTGGACCTTCCAGGAGCTCCAGTAAGTCCGAGAACCACACTCGGGTCGGCTAGAACGGTGCTACTAGCAGTAGTCCTCTCCAGGATCCCCGGGAGCAGAGCAACTGGGGGAAATGCGTACAGACGTAGCCTCGGCCACGAGTGTACTATGGCGACCGGCCCTAGTGGGGCCGGGGGTGTCAGGGAAAACCATAGAGGACAGTGCGTAGTCTCTTGAGACGCAAACAAATCCACGTCTATGGGCCCGAACCTTCCGCACAATGATTCCACCACCTCCGGGTGGAGTCTCCATTCCCCGGGCCTCAGCCCCTGTCTCGACAGCAAGTCTGCTCCCTGATTCTCAAGTCCCGGAATGAACATCGCTCTGATGGACAGTAGCTTCCGTCGGGACCACAGGAGGATCTGGTGCGCCAGTCTGCAAAGAGGGCGTGAACGCAGACCCCCTGGTGATTCAGATAGGCCACCACTGCTGTATTGCCGGACCTGACAAGAACGTGGTGACCCTGGAGTTCGGGCAGGAAGCTCCTCAGAGCCCGGAACCCTGCCAGCATCTCGAGGCAGTTGATGTGCCATGATGAAAGATGCTCCTGCCAGACCCGCGTGCGCCGAGCGGTCTCCCATGACCGCCCCACCCAGTAAGGGAAGCGTCTGTCGAAAGCGATTACACGGCGACAAGATGCCCCTAACTTGGGTCCCTGGGACAAGAACCAAGGCTTCTTCCACACTGATAGTGCACGAAGACATCTGTGCGTGACATCGTATCAGGCGGAACGGATTTCCCTCGGGGAGAATCCCTTGGTCTTTAGCCATCACTGCAGGGCCCTCATGTGCAGCAGACCAGAAGGTATTATGCTGGAAGCTGCTGCCATGAGGCCCAATATCCTCTGGAAGTGTTTCCTTGTGATGGCAAGGTCCAATTTCACTCTCTTCCCAGTGGTCACGATGGACTGGATCCGTGCTGGAGACAGCTGTGCCTGCATCGTTCCTGAGTCCCATACCACCCCTACGAACACAGTTCTTTGGGTGGGCACCAACACACTTTTCTTCACGTTGAGCCTCAGCCCTAAGCGTTGAAGATGAGCGAGAACGACATCTCGATGCCGAACCGCCAACTTCCGAGACTGCGCCAGGATTAGCCAGTGCGTCGATATAATTGAGCACTCTGGCGCCCTGGAGTCTCAGGGGGTTAGTGCTGCATCCATGCATTTGGTGAAGGTGCGAGAGAGAGTGCTAGTCCGAAGGGAAGGACCCGAGACTGGTATGCCACGCCCTGAAGGCGAACCTTGGGAACTTCCTGTGGGATGTATGGATGGGGATATGGAAGTACGCATCCTTAAGATCTATGGTGACAAACCAGTCCTCGGACCGGATGTGACTCACGATGGCGGGGATGGAGAGCATCTTGAACCTGTATCTCCTCAGAGATCGGTTCAGGACCCGCAGATCCAGGATCAGGCACAGGCCTCCGTCCTTTTTGGGGACGATGAAGTAACGGCTGTAAAAACCCGACATGCTTTCCAGCGGGGAAACAATCTCCACAGCCCCTTCCTCCAGTAGCGTGCGTACTTCCTGTCCCAGCACCGAACGTTGTTCCGGGCGAACCTCGGTCTGGACCATCCCATTGAACCTGGGGGGGGCGGACCCGGAACTGCAGTCCGTATCCCTCGATGACGATGCGTGGGACCCCGGGAGATATGTCTGACATGCTCAGCCAGCGGGACCAACCCCTCGGGGTTGGTGGCCGGGGCCTCGTGCTGGTCTCGGAAGGTCTCCTGAAGCAAACTGGCAGGAAAGGAACCCCGAGGACCCGCAGTCTGGGAGTCAAAACCTTTGGCCGACAGCCGCCCCTCGGGGCCAGCCGAATGGCGAAGGTTCGGTGGTGGTTAGCACGTCCCGAGCGCCTTGGCGGCGGGAAACTGCGCTAGTGGCCACTCTGGAGGGGACCTCAGTCGGCCTCCGGGGCTGAAACACAGAGTCAGGACCTCCTGCTTGCCCCTGCGGGAGGGGGGTGCGCAGGGAGCGTCGCCTCGCGTCCCAAGCTGCTCGAGGGGGACCGCGAGAAACCACACTCTGCTTGCAAGTCTGCCAACGGAACCAGCCCCTCGGGGCTAGTGGTCGGTATCTTGTGTGATTCCTTGGTGGACCCCTGAAGCGCCAGAACGGCAGGGGAGAGCCACCGAAGATCCACGGTGAGTGAGTCTGGATGCCACCTGACTGCAGACCCTCGGGGCAGGCAGTATAGTGTGGACTCAATGGTGGCAGGTGCGGCCCGAACGTGTAAACGGCGGGATAATGTCACCCGTTGCCATGACGGAGGGGACCTAGGTCGGCCATCATGCTCCGTCGCGCCTCTGTGACATTGCCGGCGGAACCAACCCCTCGGGGCTGGTAGCCGGTATTCCTAGACGATCTCGGACGGTCTCCTGAAGCGGCTGCCAGGAAAAAGCCGCCGATGAACTGCAGTCTGGGAGCCGACCTTCTGGCTGCTGCCGCCCCTCAGGGCCAGCAGAATGGTGAAGGCTAGCGTGTCCCGAGCGCCTCAGCGGCGGAAACAGCCTAGTCCCCGAAGTGTCCTCTACCAGCGGCATCGCTTCTCCCGCAGCAGCGGTCCTTGATCCCGCCGCCGCTGTCCTCCAGCAGCTGGGTAGCTGGAGCGGAGAATGTTATCCCAAGACTTACATAACTCATTATGCATTTCAGTCTGGAAAAAGACAGCATGGGGATGGCGAGTGGTTCCTCAGGAAGCAATCATCCATTTACTACACTGATAATTTTACAGTGTACCGGCATTAAGCTTCCACACAGCCTGTGGCCAATCAGGGATGAGCTGAGCCACAGTCCGCGTCACCACTTCCAGCAGCTTATCAAGTCGACGCTGGCCTCTTCTGATGACGCCGGCCCGACACCGAAGTCATTCTCCTCCGCCATGACGCTAAACACATCTAACTCCTCAGAGCTTAGAGTGCATTTGTCTCGCCGAACGGGGAAAGCCGAACGGAAATGAGAGTCGGAATCAGCAGATGAAGGCAGAGAAAGGGCATCAGCCGTCTCAAGATCCTCCAGCAGGTCCTGCTACAATCCCCATGACCGAAGCCGTCGGTCTGCCTCGGCAACCGCGGGGCTCTAAGCCACGGGGAGAGCGTATCCTGCCGTCCTCTGAGAAGAGTGCCATGCGGGACCTCAGTACCCACATGAGATAGGCCGTGCAATGACCACAGCCAGCTCCCTCGAGAGCTGCTGTAGCGTGCGGCAGACCTAGTCAAGCAACACACAGTTCGTGAGAATCTCCTACCGTGAGAAGCCTTCTGCAGGAATGCACACATCTGCGTGACTGGTTCGACTCAGAGGACATGCTGCGACTTCCAGGTGAGTATTACAAGCCATTTCTTCTCGGATGTGGGAGCTTTCAGTAACAACATTCGCCAAAGTGCCTGCTGAATAGAAAAAGCTAACGTATCTATGTGCCGGCGTGCTTATATCGCCACGGTTACGCCGTCACATGCTACCGTTCTCCCTAAGCCAATAGGATTGGAGTGATTTCATTCACATTCAGCCCTGCCTCGCCTAAAGGCGTTCCCATAGTGTCGTCACCGACGCAGTTCGAGTTCCCCTCGAAGGGGAACTCCGAAATGGGTCGGTTGTGTTCTCACCGCAAACGAACCACTCCAGGGTTCGTATGGAATCGGGCCGAGACCACCTCTTCTATGCGGTCTCGGCTCGGTTGCTTTGTTCCGATTTAGAGTGCGATTGTTGTGTTCACGTATCACCAAAACGAACCGAGCCAAAAGGGAAACGCCCCTTTGTTTCGGAACAACGTCTCCAGGTGTGAAAACACCCTCAGTTTCCCACTCAGGCTCAGTCAACTCAGAGCTCAGGGATAAGAATTCCCTGACTTGAATTCCGTTGTTGTTGAGAAAAGTCATGTTTAAGACTTGCTGCTGAACAAAACGCTTGTTTTCAGTTCAAAAATTGGATAAACACCGACTTTTTATGAGGAAAATGCAAAAGACGTGACCAGAATACACCAGAGGAGAGAAAAAGAAGGAGAAAGAAGGAAAAGAGATACAGTTTGAAGAAGGAGCACAGAAACAGCATCAAGCTGAAGAGAAACAAACAAGGAGAGGACAAAAAACAAAGAAGAAGAAAGAGGGACTCAAACAAGCAACAGCAAACTACTGGACACTGAAATCAGTAAGTTTTCCATTTATTACTATAAAACAAGTCCCAAACTGAAACAGTCAAGCTAATAGCTAACAAGCTAACACTGAACTGTGGTTACCTAGCAACGGCATAAACAGCAGTAGTGCTGTTTTAAACACAGAAGCTTGAAGATCAACAACTGTTTCATGATGTCTACACACTCTGAAACCATTGACTACCCCCCAGCTATCAAAACTGCAAGGGGAAAATATAAACAAACAATACTCAGAGAAAGACCAGAAATCCTGTTCCTAGACCACTACAAAGATGGAAGGTCCTGCAATTTAATCTTCTGGACTGATGAACCATGTGCCTGGCTGAATGTGTTCAGCTCTCATTACCCAGCAATAAAGAGAGCAGGCATTTGTAATGGATGGAAAATAAGTGTCCTGGAAGAAAATGACTCTGACACCTACAGAATAACAGTAAACCTGTTCAAAAACAGAACTGCCATGATACAAGGCGACCTGAGACAGTTTGAACTCGACTTTCCTACTATGAGACTGAGAGCTGAGAAGGAGAAGGAGGTCCTCACAAGCATCGCTCCAACCCTGGGAATCAAACCGTCCTGTTCTGTCCTTGTTCTTGACAGACAGCCTGCAGATACAAACACTGATCCTCTCCTGCTACAGCACCCTGAGGCCCTGGACATCTTGAGGGAACACTTCTCCCAGATGGAAATAGAACTGGTTCATATCCAGTGGCGGTTCTAGACCAATTTTATTGAGGGGGCCAGACTGAGGCCAGTTGTCTTGCCAGAGGGGCAAATCCAATCGGAGACAAATGAGACAAAGGAAAAGTTCAAATGTCCCATTTAGTACATAATGTAATGTTTTAGTATGTTTCAGTAACTTACAGTTATTTGTTTCAAGTAACAGGATCTTTTCAGTAACTTAGTTATATATTCATTAAATTACATTACACAAAACAAAACATTCCTGTTAGACCAATCGCATTTTGTGTTTGAAAAGTGCTGTGATAGAAATTAAAATTTCCAGCAATATCCAAAGGCTGTCCATGCAACGGAAACATGGATTACAAGGACAAAATATTGTCTACAAGGCTGCATTTAGTTTAATTTTGTCGCAAGAAGATACATTACTATGATTACTGTAGACCAGGGCTGTTCAATTATAAATTAAATTGGGACGGATTTTAAAACCAGGACACAGAGATGGGCCGGACATTTTCTCAGGAGTTGGGATCATTCAGATTTTATTGACACACTTGTATTGGTAATCCTTATTGGTTCGGTTCTTTACTGATGCTCTTATTTGTCCTATTTATTACTAAATAATTAAATATATAATTTAAATTTTTTGTTGTTTCTAGTGCAGAAACAGGATTTACAGCAACAAACAAATTTAACATGTCAGTAAAATAAATATTACATATTCCTGACATCAACATACTGTGTAAAGTTTAGAAATTATGAACAGCTTAGTCCCTCCTGTCCTCCTGCCGCTGCTGCTGCTGGTAGAGGGGAGGGCTGGTTTGTCTCAGCCAACACCTGAGTTAATAATGTGCCATATTTTAAACAGGTGGCCCCGGTACCAGGGGCAACGGTGCTTGTTGAAAACTGCCACCTTTTTCCATAAAAAACGCCTAAAATTACACACCCAAAATGAATCAGGAATAACTCCTCAACCATTTGGCCTATATGCATAATTCTGGTCTCCTTTGAAAAGTCAGAAGGTAAGGAATATAAATCTATTGTATTAATATATTTATTTTACTTTTACTGACTACATGGACATGCAATAAAGAAAAAATCTGATATTTTTATCCTCGCCTAGGAAAAATTATATTTTAGTGCAATAAACCATCAAAACCATCCTGAGCAAGCTTTTAATGCAACTGGATATGTTCTAATACACATAGAATGCAATTGTAACTGTAAATCACATGAAAATAAACTAAAATACTACACTTATCATACAACATTATCAAATATGACAGGCGAATTTCCAGATTTTGGCAATATATTGTTAAAATGTTGACTTTTATTGATAGATATCTTTAAAACACTTTTTCTGTCCATACAACCAAGATCCAAATGAAAAATCCTGAAATATTGATAAAAACAGGAGGATTCATCAACATTCCTGTCACTAAAAGCACTCCCAGGGTTTACAGGCCTGTAGATTGAGAACGGTAATGGGGGTATGGTAATGGTATCAATCGGTCTGGCTTGAGCAGACCTTTCATTTGATACCCTGCATGTCTATATATCCCCAACGGATCGGCCACAAAATGCCAAAAAACACCGTGTGTTCTCAAGCGTTATGTTTCCTCTCTGCAGAAAAAGACGAGAGCAGGCCGGCAGCTGGCCGCTATTGCGCAATAATCAAGCTGGCGCCCGAGTAGACCCGAGGCAACAACTTCGGCGCATTTCGGAGTTAAAAAGGCGGAATTTTTTTTGGGGGGGGTCTCTGCTTAAAATACAGCCAAACTAAGCTAAACAGTTACTAAAGACAGACAGCTTTCACTTCAGCTTGTTTTTAACAATAAGCTATTAGCTGAACCAGCGCTGTGCCTGTGTGAAACCTAAAGACAGCTGCAGCGGGAAAATAGTGGCTTTTTACTGGCAAAGTTTTTATTGAACCACATACAGTACACTAACGAGAGGAGAAGTGATCATTGTCGTAATGTCCACTGATCAGCTGGCTGACTTCGTTCCTTGTGCTGCTGCAGGCGTAGTGTGTGGAGGCGCTCTGCAGACACACAGAGGAGCGGAGAGGCTGCAGGTCCGACAATAAGTATTGAGCCTTGATTGGCGGTGATCGGCACAGCGCATGTGAAACTCAACAGAGATGAGAAGGAATGGTTCAGCCTACAGCAGCTCACTCTTTCAATACGTTCATACACTATGCATGTAGTGTAGCTACTTTTGTTGTCATATGTTAGATCATATGCTGGGCCACATGGAGGTTGCATCGGGGCTTCGGGGCGGCCCGCGGTCGCTAATTCATTAGGACTGCCGTAGACTTGTCGTTCAGAGGGGGGGCCATAGGGGGGCCGAGGGCTTTGTTAGGGGGGCACTGGCCCCTGCTGGCCCCCCCCCAAAACCGCCCCAGTTCATATCAGAGAGCAGCTGGACCAACAGCAGCTTCTCCTACTGCCAGTGACTCCCAGGCCAAGAAAGAACAGGACAGTGTTAACTCACAGCTGAGAGAGTTTCAACAAGAACTAACTCGTCAGAGAAGACAGCTGGATCACCTCAGTGAGGAGGTGAAGGAACTTAGGAAGGACAGAGACAACTGCAGAACTGAGTTGGCTACTCTGAGAGAAGAGCTACAGAACAGGGACAGGCTCAGTCTACAAGCCAGACTGAACTCCACACAACCCCCTGTGCCCACCCCTCAGACCCAGACCACATCCAGCCAAACTCCCACTACACCTGCTGAAGGACAACACAGCCCTTTCCTCGAGGACTCCCCCCCTCTCATGCAGCCTGGTGCAGACTCTAATCCCCCCCCCCTGAACCAGTCCTGTCATCAAGAAGAGTGCCCAAGTATTTATATGATGAAACAATTTCCACCTTTTCATTATGTATGATGCTCTCTGAAGCAGCATCTCTATTTCGCCCAAAGTCAATAATTAGTTCTTTGGTTTTAGATACATTTAAATCAAGGAAATGGTTATCACACCATGAGATAAAGTCAGTCAGAGCATTCCCGTGGTCAGATACTGGACCTTGGAGAAGTGACAACAACGCAGTGTCATTGGAAAACTTCACCAAAAACCTGTTCTCCTGGGCGCTTCTGCGGCCATTTGTGTACATGATAAAAAGGAGGGGTGAAAGGACACACCCTTGAGGGGAACCTGCAGAGAGCAATAAGGAGTCTGAGAAATGACCATTTACAAAGACCCTCTGCTCTCTAACAGTCAAAAAATCTAAAATCCATAAAACAAGTTGGTGAGGCAAGTTAAAATCACACAGCAGCTTGTCTATTAAAATATGCGGTTGCATTGTATTAAAAGCTGAAGAAAAGTCTGCAAACAGAAGCCTGGCATGGGATTTTAGTTTGTCTAAATGCTTATATAAGCTATTCAAGATAAAAAGCTTTGCATCCTCTACTCCGCTCCTACCTCGATAGGCAAATTGCCGGGGGTCAAGTTTTCCCTCTACAGACGATAGCACCAAGTTTTTAACAATTTTCTCGAAAACCTTCATAATTAGTGATGTTGAAGCAACAGGCCTGAAATCATTTAGTTGCCCTGGTTTGCTGATCTTAGGAACTGGGATTACTTTGGAGGATTTCCAGAGAGTGGGAATTACACTACTCTCCAGTGACATCTGGAAGATGTGCTGGAGGACACTGCTCAGCTGGTCGGCACAATAGCGCAGTGTCCGCCCACAGACAAGATCAGGTCCAGGGGCCTTCCTGGTGTTGACCTTATTCAGATGGTCCCTGACACACTCTTGACTAATGGTGACATCATTTTGAGAAAATAGAGACTTTCTCAAACAAGAAATATTTTCAGAAAAGTCATGTTTTTCAAAACGGGAATAGAAATTGTTAAAAGCATTCGGGAGATCAGCATCATTTATTCCACTAATTGTTACACGTTTCCTGCTGTCTCCGCTTTCCTGAGTAGCTGAGGACATTGCTTTGATTCCCCTCCAAGCTGCACGAAGATCCCCACTACTATACTTGTGTTCCACCTTATTCTTATACATGTTTTAGCTTTCCTTATCCCATTCCTTACTTCTCTATTGATTTCTTTCTTTTCCTGGCTACTACCTGTATAAAAAATGCATTTCTTTTTATTCAGAACACTTTTTTAATTCTTTAGTGACCCATGGTTTGTTGTTGGGGAATTAGGGCTGGTCCGTATACCATTTTTTGAGCTTCGAAGCTTCGGTAGTAATGAACATCGAATATTCGAAGCTTCGAAAAAAATCAATTTGTATAATTTATATTTAAATTTTCGAACCTGCTCAGTCTCTTTAGGCTGCCTGTCCGTTTGTGTTAAAAAGGCCATCTGTTGCTGGGAGGCTGTAGGGCATGAATATACAGTCACTGGCCAGTAGGGGGCTCACACGCTCTATTCTGCCCAGCAACACGAAAAGTGAGAGGCCAGTTTGTCTGCAGCACGGAGAATACGGAGAAACTTCACACCGCTGTTCGGTGTTAGTCTTGGTTCGGGAGTGATTTGTGCGTTCATAAAAGTTTCTGTTTTGTTGCTGTATTTACTTAGCCTGTTTCTTGGGCATTTTTAAGTCATGTATAATCTGTAGCAGACAAGCGAATGAGAAGTTTGCCATCATTGAAGTAGAAAGTACGTACATACGATAGGATTACACAGTGTTTCTTTTGTCTTTATTGGTTAGTGTCACTGTTTATTGACACTGGACACAGGTTAGAACTGTTTAGCCATAATATACTTCAAAGGACATTGTGTGAAGTACAGAAGTAGATGTTATGCTTTAAAGATAATTATTATTTACATATTGTAATAATTATTTTGTTTATTAAAGATTTTAAGGCAGCACAACACTGCCACCACCTTTGTTTATCCGGTCTGGTCCGGCATCAGAGGCAGAGAACAAACCCACAAAGACAAACGGAATACAAAATATAATCTTTATTAGAGATACAAATTCATCTTAAAATTAGAGACAACACACGCAGAGAGCCCTCACAAAGGTCAACCCCTAATGGTCCCCAGGGCCGCCCTACCACCCTATAACAACACTGCAAGAGAACATTGCACACACTCTGGGAGAATCACTACACAATGCACCGCAACCTGTACACTGCAAATTACTGAAACACCATATAAAACTGCATCACCTACAATAAGGACCACTGCAAACCACAAGCTGGTCAGAACCACTTCTACCAATAAGGGGAGGCAGAGGGCCCCCGTTGCCACCAGAAAGGGGTTGTTTGCTTTAAAGGGACGCCTCTAACGGGAGTCAATTTACTAAAACCTATTTAAAATAACTTATACTAAGACTAAGACAAAGAACCCTTGACAAGACAACATACAACATCAAAAAGATATAAACTTAAAACTTATCTGCCCCGGGTCTGCCGACAAGACCCCCCCGTGGGGAGCGGACATGGAATCTCCCATGAATCAGGAAGCGCCGTAGACACACTCCATTCAGCTTCGGGCCCCAGCTGCAGACTCCCCGCTTGGATTGGCGTATCACGTGGAAAAGTGTGCGGCCTCATGCAACTTCCGTCCGTAAAGCACAGGTACAGGCACTTGCTAAATCCCGATCCCTCTCTACCTAAAGGAGACGCGTGCCTCCCCTCCTAACACAGGAACGGACCCCTGTCTGCTATCTTCACTGCCAGCAACACTAAAAGTTGCGAACAGCACCCTCCCGCCGCGTGCCACAACCCACAGCCACGGACCAAACAATTCAGCCTCTCTCTCAGGGGCCATCCGCCTGTACAACACACCCCTTTATCCCCATCTAATCCTCCCCACCCCCTAACACAGGTGAGAGTAATCACACATCACTACAAGAATCCTGTCAGCAAGGCAATGGAGAGACTCCTCACCTTCATTCATTACAATATTATTTGTATTCTGTTTATGGTTTCAGAAACCACAAATCTCCTCAATTCCAATAGATAAGACTGTACCTGCACCTTAAGGAGAAAATAAAGGAAACGCAACAAAGCCTGGTTATTGGAGCCGCTCTCTGTAAAGGCAAACCCAGAGTCCTGACCCGACTCTCCACAGCGATTTGAATTATCCACCACAACAACACATGCACTATTTCTCAGTTTGCATTTTGATTATTTCCAGAAACCGTTCATCCAAACGGTTTGGGGCACGAGACGTGACGTCGCCGTAAAATCTCAAAGTCTCCTATATTTCGCAATAGATTGATTTAGATTGATAATAAGGGTAAAAAACACGTAAAAGGGATAATCCATTTTGTTTCTATTATTCTACAATTTCCACAATGCAGTTTAACCCAAAATACAAGCTCAGGCATGCACTTCTGTCTGTCCATACAAACTCCGCTGTTCTGCGCTCTTTTGAATACTCCCGTTGCAGGAACACTTTCAGTAGTCCAAGAAGTAATATATATTTATTAAGTAACTATAACAAAGTTATATGTTAAGTATTATTTCACCAGATTTTATAGTGTAAAACATTATATGCAAGGTGTGCAAAAAAAAACAACAAATAAACGAATATCGAATGTCACATTTTCAAATCGAATACCAACCCACCGAACGAATATTCGAATATTCTAGTCCAGCCCTATGGGGAATACTGTGATGTTTTTACAGGGAATAGTACTGTCTACAGAGAAAGATATATAAGATGACACAGTTTGTGTAAGTTCATTTAAATCAGGGCAGGAACTATAAAACATGTCCCATTCCGTACATTCAAAACATGCTTGTAAGCTGGCAATGCTACTCTCAGTCCAGCATTTCACTGTCTTAACAATCTTCTCCTGTCGCTCACAGATGGATTTATAAATAGGTATCAGGAGGACACTATTATGGTAGGATGCACCAAAACCGGGCTTTGGCATGGATTTAAAAGCACCAGGCACTGAGCCGAGGCACAAGCCAATGGTGGAGTTGTTCCTAGTTGTTGCACAGGTGATATACTGCTCACATCGTTTTCAGTGTCTTATGTACAGGGGTTGGACAATGAAACTGAAACGCCTCTCATTTTAGTGTGGGAGGTTTCATGGCTAAATTGGACCAGCCTGGTGGCCAATCTTCATTAATTGCACATTGAACCAATAAGAGCAGACTGTAAAGGTCCAATTAGCAGGGTAAGAGCACAGTTTTGCTCAAAATATTGCAATGCACACAACATTATGGGTTACATACCAGAGTTCAAAAGAGGACAAATTGTTGGTGCACGTCTTGCTGGCGCATCTGTGACCAAGACAGCAAGTCTTTGTGATGTATCAAGAGCCACGGTATCCAGGGTAATGTCAGCATACCACCAAGAAGGACGAACCACAACCAACAGGATTAACTGTGGACGCAAGAGGAAGCTGTCTGAAAGGGATGTTCGGGTGCTAACCCAGATTGTATCCAAAAAACATAAAACCACCGCTGCCCAAATCACGGCAGAATTAAATGTGCACCTCAACTCTCCTGTTTCCATCAAAACTGTCCGTCGGGAGCTCCACAGGGTCAATATACACGGCCGGACTGCTATAGCTAAACCTTTGGTCACTCGTGCCAATGCCAAACGTCGGTTTCAATGGTGCAAGGAGCGCAAATCTTGGGATGTGGACAATGTGAAACATGTATTGTTCTCTGATGAGTCCGCCTTTACTGTTTTCCCCACATCCGGGAGAGTTACGGTGTGGAGAAGCCCCAAAGAAGCGTACCACCCAGACTGTTGCTTGCCCAGAGTGAAGCATGGGGGTGGATCAGTGATGGTTTGGGCTGCCATATCATGGCATTCCCTTGGCCCCATACTTGTGCTAGATGGCCGCGTCACTGCCAAGGACTACCGAACCATTCTGGAGGACGATGTGCATCCAATGGTTCAAAGATTGTATCCTGAAGGAGGTGCCGTGTATCAGGATGACAATGCACCAATACAAACAGCAAGACTGGTGAAAGATTGGTTTGATGAACATGAAAGTGAAGTTGAACATCTCCCATGGCCTGCACAGTCACCAGATCTAAATATTATTGAGCCACTTTGGGGTGTTTTGGAGGAGCGAGTCAGGAAACATTTTCCTCCACCAGCATCACGTCGTGACCTGGCCACTATCCTGCAAGAAGAATGGCTTAAAATCCCTCTGACCACTGTGCAGGACTTGTATATGTTATTCCCAAGACAAATTGACGCTGTATTGGCCGCAAAAGGAGGCCCTACACCATACTAATAAATTATTGTGGTCTAAAACCAGGTGTTTCAGTTTCATTGTCCAACCCCTGTATCTGGCAGTGGTTAAAATCTCCCATAACAAATTGAGAGAGCGTCGAGTCTGTTGGTCACCTCCGCGATCAGCTGAGCAGCTGAGGAGGCGTTTGCACGCGGGTGAATGTACACCAGGGTGAAGAAGAGCTGGGGAAACTCCCTTGGAAGATAAAAAGGGCGAAGAGAGATAGATAGCAGCTCGAGGTCAGGGGTACAGATTTCCTCTCGAACAGTGATGATATTACAGAACCTCTCATTGATGTAGAAGCAGACTCCTCCCCCGGTGGATTTGTTTGTTATGACAGGTGACCTGTCCATGCGCACAGGGCACCCGAAGCCGCTAATGCGCAGATCCTCATTCCTGTCCGCTTCCCCCAGCCATGTCTCAGTGAAAGCCAGCAGGCATGTGTCTGTAAAGTCATGCTTACACCTAGCGTAAGCCTCCAGTTCATCAATTTTATTCTGAATAGACTGTACATTGGAGAGAAGAATGGTGGAAAGTGTTGAGTCTTAAAAAGTTACAACAAACGTAATGTATTCCAGTGTTTCAGTGTTTTCCTTCAAATGTAAAACTGCAGGATTTTAGGCCAGACGATTGCATCAGGATGTTGATTAAACCATTGTCTGTATCCTCTTTGTAATGTGAAGAAAACTGACACCTCTTTGTTTAGTGCCAGAAGGACTGTTTTGTTTTAACTGTTTCATTGACACTTAAGATAGGGTGTCAACCATTTTAAAGACAAGCCCTGTTCTCTATGATTAGTTTAGAGCAAAAGACTTGTTTATTCCTGCAGATTGAAGGGGGGTTTCACATCTGGGATTGGCACTCTTTTGTTCAACCAAAAGCAACATAGGACAGTAAGATACAACCTTTCTAATTGGGTGACGAAGAAGTTAACCAAACAACCAATGGCTATGGACCTAAGCCATTTGTAGCAAAAAGGACCCGCCCACATACCTGGAGGATATAAACAATTCATATTGTGAGAATCAGGACTGTAAGCTGTGGATCCGGAAGGAGAAGCAACTTTTCAGTCCACTGCAGTGTTTTTGTTTTATGTTTGTTCTGTAATGCCATCTTTTATTCACCTATTTTGTAATTAAATTTTCTTGTTAATTTTCATCGGACCCAGCCTCTCCTTTCTCAAAATCTAAATACACAACAGAAGCGAGGGATCCGGCGTCTATCAGCCAACCCACATCTCCGTAGTCGGCGTTGGACACCGCCTCTCCTTCCTCTCTTCCTCCGGTGACTTTTGGAAACTTTATGTAGGCTATATCCTCTGTTGCGGCATTATCTTTGCTGCGAACCAAATATGGACTGTTCTCGCTAGCAGCAGGTGCAAGTGGACGGAGTTCGAGCAGTAGCTCTCGAGAGTAGATAATCCTGTGACCAGCCCCGCCACCGCCATCACTTCCCCAGGTAAATCGATTAAGAAACGTAATCAAGAGTGCCAGATAGACACAATTCATGGCTCCGGATTGACAAAAGGTTTAAGAGGTTTAAAAAGTGCACGCCGACGTAAAAAACAAACGTAAAAACATACATAAAAACATACATAAAAACAACGATCAAGCGTTCAGCATTCACGCTGCTCACAGAAGCTTGAGCGCCCCAACAGCTAGTTTGCAGCCAGGTTGAACTCAGTTTGAATGAGTTACCTCCTGTAATTGACCTTTATAGCTGGTGTGTCACTGCTGGTGTGTCTGTTTACTGTGTTCACAGGTGCAGCTCCAGAGCCGTCTGTCAGGACACTTAATAAAACAGAGTTTGGAAAGCTGCTGCAGTGTGACGTTCGAGGTGCTTTTCCAAAACCTACAGTAGAGTGGCAGGACAGTGCTGGAAACAAACTTCCTGCTGAGGAGCCACAGGTCTCAGAAAGAGGAGGCCGTTATGACATCACCCTCAACACTACTGTGATGAAGACCGACCGCTATCGCTGTGTAGCCACACAGGAGGAGATCAGCCATCAGATTTATACTGAGATCTACGTGCCGTTCAATGGTGAGATTTTTCCTAATAGTGTATTTATATTTCAATCAATTTAATGTTTATTTTTTATTAGTTTTCAAACATGTTTAAATGTCTTCAGACTGAAGACAAAGCAGGATGTGATGAAGACGTCTGCAGAAGTTGAAAAAGTTTCAAACTGGGTGAAAGCTTCACACTTATACTGAGACTCTGAGACTTCATGAATCTACAGAGATGAGAGGAAGAACGACAGGGTCTGCAGGGTTACAGTAGCCTAGTCACAAATGAATCACATAACAAACATGAGGACTGTGACAGCCCAGTTCATAGATTGGACAAAAACGGGAGACACACAAGTAAACTAAATAACAAAGTGATTTATTAAAAAGAAAATGAGCAAAACCAATGAGTAGGAAGAATCAGTAAAGTCAGTAATGTAGGGAGTGAATGAGTGAAAACATGCTGCATGGATGTTGTGCTGTAAAAACAGGAAACCAAACAAGCAAAGGAAGCTTTGAGATGAGGAGGTCCACCACAAAACTGACTGCTGCTCTTGCTTATATGCATGTGGCACACCGGGCCCAGGTGTGTCCCATGCCGCTGATTATCCTGCCAATCAGGTCAGCCCTGGAGACAGAAAGTACACCAACAGCAGTATGAACCCTGCAGAGGGGCCGTCACAGGACACTCAGAGAAGATTTTAGTTATTGATGATTTTATTATTTTAACTGAAACTAAAAACTAGTAGGAGTATGACAAGATTTCGTGCCACGAGACATTGCGAGATTAAATTGTGCCGAGATTTCACATCAGGTGAAAATCTGTCTCGCGAGACTCGCGCAATTGATATTTTTCACACGCTGTCAAGTCACACATTAATTTTCTAAAACAGTGAAATACAAATGTATAACTGATAAGCTATTCAGCTCCGCCCAGCTGATTGACACCACTGTACGCTGTGATACTAATCAGCTGAACCTGCTCAAGCTGTAAGTCCAGACACCTGGTACAAGTGGAAACATGGGTTTTGCTACATAAATATCTAATTACTAAACTCAGCCTTGCTCTGTTTGGGACTGTGAATACTTGAGCCCGACCAATTTATCGTTTTGCAGATATTATTGGCTACTGGCTATTTGCAGATATACACTCACCTAAAGGTTTATTAGGAACATCTGTTCAATTTCTCATTAATGCAATTATCTAATCAACCAATCACATGGCAGTTGCTTCAATGCATTTAGGGGTGTGGTCCTGGTCAAGACAATCTCCTGAAGTCCAAACTGAATGTCAGAATGGGAAAGAAAGGTGATTTAAGCAATTTTGAGC
Source organism: Lepomis macrochirus (assembly GCA_024633595.2). Classification (NCBI taxonomy): domain Eukaryota; kingdom Metazoa; phylum Chordata; class Actinopteri; order Centrarchiformes; family Centrarchidae; genus Lepomis; species Lepomis macrochirus. The sequence goes on along the minus strand of JALXJV020000004.1, from coordinate 7,401,556 downwards.
GTGGCATGGTTTTTGGTGCCAGACGGGCCGGTCTGAGTATTTCACAATCTGCTCAGTTACTGGGATTTTCACGCACAACCATTTCTAGGGTTTACAAAGAACGGTGTGAAAAGGGAAAAATATCCAGTATGCGGCAGTCCTGTGGGCGAAAATGCCTTGTTGATGCTAGAGGTCAGAGGAGAATGGGCCGACTGATTCAAGCTGATAGAAGAGCAACTTTGACTGAAATAACCACTCGTTACAACCGAGGTTTGCAGCAAAGCATTTGTGAAGCCACAACACGCACAACCTTGAGGCGGATGGGCTACAACAGCAGAAGACCCCACTGGGTACCAGTCATCTCCACTACAAATAGGAAAAAGAGGCTACAATTTGCAAGGGCTCACCAAAATTGGACAGTTGAAGACTGGAAAAATGTTGCCTGGTCTGATGAGTCTCGATTTCTGTTGAAACATCCAGATGGTAGAGTCAGAATTTGGCGTAAACAGAATGAGAACATGGAACCATCATGCCTTGTTACCACTGTGCAGGCTGGTGGTGGTGGTGTAATGGTGTGGGGGATGTTTTCTTGGCACACATTAGGCCCCTTAGTGCCAATTAGGCATTGTTTAAATGCCACGTCCTACCTGAGCATTGTTTCTGACCATGTCCGTCCCTTTATGGCCACCATGTACCCATCCTCTGATGGCTACTTCCAGCAGGATAATGCACCATGTCACAAAGATCGAATCATTTCAAATTGGTTTCTTGAACATGACAATGAGTTCACTGTACTAAAATGGCCCCCACAGTCACCAGATATCAACCCAATAGAGCATCTTTGGGATGTGGTGGAACGGGAGCTTCGTGCCCTGGATGTGCATCCCACAAATCTCCATCAACTGCAAGATGGTATCCATCAATATGGGCCAACATTTCTAAAGAATGCTTTCAGCACCTTGTTGAATCAATGCCACGTAGAATTAAGGCAGTTCTGAAGGCAAAAGTTGGTCAAACACAGTATTAGTATGGTGTTCCTAATAATCCTTTAGGTGAGTGTATCTGCTTCAGCGTTTATAACCGCCGATATGACTATTAAAAAAGAGAAACAGAGAGAGAACACTGGAATAAAGTGTTAAATGCTCACAATTTTATAGAATTCAGCATTAAAGATTTCTTATAAATACTATTAAAATCTCATCTTGTCTCGATCTCGTGAACCCGATCTCAAATCTCGTCTAGTCTTAGACTCTAAACTCTACTGTACATGTTCCAACAGAATTTTAATTCTCTAAGAATTGTATCAGGCTATATTGTTATTTACGAATGTCTGTGGAGAGATTTGAAACCATGTCTCTGTCTGTGTGGTTGTCTCAAATCTGTGAATGTGTTCAAGAATCTCTAAATATTCTTTACAGCTTTTTAGTAATGCATTAAAAGTGAATTTAGCTTTAAGAGTTGGAGCTTCAATTGTGCTGTATAAATCCAGACTGTGTGCTCCGCTCCCTTTGTGACTCAATAACTGTAGAGCCGACTCTCTACCAAGAAGCACATCATGGTTTAAATCTGGACATCACTGGGCAGCAGTCAGTGCTGGAAGAAGCACACAGGTTCTTTACTGAATCAGTACTCGCTGTAACAGCAGCTGTGATCAAATCCAGATGTGGTTCTGAGCCGTAATCCAGAGTCCACGGTGGCCTCGGCTCAGGTCGTAGAGAAGCTCGGCTGCAGACAGATCGCCTCACACATTTGCAGATCTCAGCACAGCAGGAGTTTAGCAACAGTCACATGTAAACAGGCTGAAGTAGAGGTGGCAGGACAGAGATTCAAACATTCTTCCTACTGATGAGCAGCGCGTCTCAGAAAGAGGGCGATGCTCCAACATTACCCTCCTCACTACTGAGACCAGAACCAGAACCAACCTCTTAGCTGTGTAGCCCAGCAGGAGGCGACTGGCCATAAGATCAATGCTAACATCACTGTTCCTGCTGAGACTCATCCCAGTGCTGTTTGGATCTGCTGACAGTTTTAGCTTTTAGATTTCAGGAGCGTGCACACCTTTAGATGTTCTTTGTGTCGGCTGTGATGTTCAACCTGCTGTTTATGATCTGCAGCTACACTCTGACTGTTACATTCACTTTTTATCATCTGTTTCAGAGCCCACCAAAGAGTCCTCCAACGGATGGGCTGTTGGTGTTCCAGTTGTTCTCGTTGTTGTTGTTCTTGCTGTACTATGCCTTTTTAGGAAACGTAAGTTAAAATAATGTATTATCAACATATTCATGATGAGCAGACAACACAACATTTCTTTACACGTGTCTCATGTAGAGTCTTGACAGCTGTTTTATCTTCTCAGGCATTAAAACTTTTGTTGATGTTCGCTTCAGGAGAAAACAGGTAGGAGTTTCTTCAATATGCATTTGTTTTCCTTCCTGCAGGTTCAACAAAAGACCCCAGTTATTCAGGGTAACTTCCTGATCTAGAAACGTAACTAGCTTTATGTGCTGTGCAGTTGGTTGCTAAAGTGTGTGTGTGTGTGTGTGTGTGTGTGTGTTGTATTTCTGTTCAGTGCCATTTTAAGGTTTAGATCAGACTGTATGTGAGGACATTTTGACTGGTCTTCACTTCTTCCAGACTGGTTTTAGGATTAAAGTTTCAGGTTAAGTTTAGGTTTGTGACAGATAGTTGTCAAGGTAATAAGGTGAAAGTGAGGTTGTTTGGATGGTGAATGTGCATAAAGCTCAGCTCTGCTTTACGATGTGTTTTATTTTCTCTCCTTGTCAAAGTCATGGACAGGAAGATAACAGCATTAAATTTAAATCCTGATATGTGGTGTGACTGAGTTCCACTCTTGTGCAGCTTTAGGAGAAGAAAATATTAACTAAACTCATTTTTACCCTTTTGGTAATGTTGTTTAGGACAATGACTTCTTTCACTCTTCTCGTTCTGTGTGGGTTTTATATTAATATTCTGATTATTTTATGCAACATAATTATACTCCTGTTCTGTTGTCAATGTAAATTAATTTAATTCCAGGCAGCACAAAGTCAAGTGATGATCAATCTGCCCACTGTGTTGTTGTTGAAGACATTATACTGAAACACCTGATGAATAAGACGAAGCTGCACAGAAACAATGTGACCAATAATGAGATAACATCAAATGATAACATTTACATTTAGCTGACACTTTTATCCAAAGTGACTTACACTCCACCCCTAATATATAAGAAGGACAGTAAGTAAGTAATGAAAATAAATAATAAAGTGAAAGGACCAGGAGACTCTGACTGAGGATTTCAGGCTGCTGCAGCTCAGAAAAGGTTTAAACGTCTGTGATGTGTTCAGGAGCTTCACTGTGAAACCTGTAAAACTGACAGGCAGCTAGTGAAGAATGGAAGGTGTTTGTGTTTCTATAATGAGTTAAAATCCAATCAGCAGCTTGTTTGATGAGCTGGAGACAGAGAGGGACTTCTGTCTGAGGCCTGAATAAAGAGACGAATGAGGAGCAGAACTGCTGCAGAAATAGTGTCCATTTACTAAATATTATCAGACCGCTTGTTGTTCTTAAAGGTCCTAAATGAGGGAGACATGGACGTTAACATAAACAGAATTAAAGCTGTTGCTCTAATATTTTGTAGCTAAATTGAAATATAATATAAAAATATAATGTGACTTTATTATTTAATGTTTGTATTATTGACATTATTTGGAACAAGCCTGTGTTCCTTATTTTTATTTCTTAAGATGCAAAGCCAGAGTGCTGTAATATACTGACAGGTGTTTCTATTATTCTGTCCACCCCATGTATATCAGTGAGTGCAGGCTAAATAACAGAAACTCGTCTCTAAAACAGTTTGAACTCAAACTGAACATTCAAACCTTGATGAAGGAGATTTATTGCAGGACTGTCAGACTGCATTAGTTTCAGGTGTTCCTAATAAACTGGACACTGAGTGTTTGCTGCTGCTGACTGTGATATTTGAGTTCTCTGAAAGTTCATGTTCAGCTTGTTTTAGAATTTAAGTTGCAAAATATGCAATCGGGAGGACAAAGTGATCACAAGGTCAAAACAGAAAAATATTTTCTTGTCGTGAGTTGATGTGATGTTTTAACAACAGACTTCTGTCTCTGTCTTTACTTTGATTAGTTGTAAAAATACTGATTAATCGATGTTTTTATTTTCCAGGATGAAGGAACTCTATAATAACCTGCTAGCATTCCTCCATAGAGGTAAATGTTTCAGGTCAAGAAGATCACGTCTCACATTTTCCAGATGAAGTAAGGCCTCCATCATAATCTGTTATACTGAGGTGTTCGACAGAGGAAACTACACCTGTGTTTTCCAAATCTTCAGCCAACACAAAAACCTGCATCCATCTTTTCAGAGGATAATATCGATATTATTGTTATAACTGCTAAAACTTGATAGTCACCATTATTAGCTTAAACCTACAACATTTTACTCTGCAGATATTAGACTAGCAGCTAGCAGACTTTTCCATATTATATATTATTTATACTTGTGCTAAACCAGGTGTGTTCAGTGTTGTTACCTGTTCTGTGTTTGTAAAATATCCACTGCTTCTTCTAACATAACACCTGATTTATACTTTTCTTATTTACTGGTTGTTTAAGTCGCTGCATCTCCAGACAGAACAGAGTTATGTAACGTAACAGGTTGGGCTGCAGCGATCGATTCATTTTAGTAATCGAGTATTCTTCTGTTTATTTAGCCGATTAATCGAGTAATCGGACAAGAAATACTTTTGCTTGGTGCCCCCTGGTACTGGGGTGCAACTCACTATAATGTTACAAACCAAGCTCACCTTGTTTCAGGTCCGCTCTGTGGACTCTGGATGCTTTCTCGGCTGGTTCTGTTGTCCAGCAGACGCACAGAGCTGTTTTCTTTTAGCTTGAAATCATCCCATTCTTCTCTGGCCTGTCTCTTCTTCATCCATCTCTATTTTCTCTCTCTTCCTCCATCCTCACCATCAAATGCCATCGTCTTCACCTGTCCGCAGAGTAAGCGCGTTCTGCGACAGTAATAATCGTCCGTGTGAAACAGAACGCTGTACATCAGTGCTTTTTAGTGATCCAGTTATCAAGTTTCTCGATGAATCGTTTCAGCTCTAGTAACGAGTTGTCAGCTCGAGCAGTTCACCTGCTCTGCTCCTTGAGTTCGCACAGAGCCCCACACACCAAGACCACAAGGAAGTGATACCTGTCTGTAGCATCACTCAAAGGTTTCATTAGATGTGTTATTAATATACTATATAAGATACAAATATATTTAATTTGAGTTAATACCAGTCTGTATGATAGGAAGGACATTTTGGCAGGTCATCACTTATTTGTTTGAAGGTTAAGACCTGGTTTTAAGGTTATAGTTAGATTGGGTTTCAGGTTAAGGTTATGGTTGTGGTTAGAGAGATGTGATGGTTTCAAGATGAAAGTGAGGTTGTTGAGGTGGTGAATGTGCATGAAGCTCATCCTGTTTTCATATGGAAGCGTTACCACGACCACAACCTTTCCCTTTACAAGTGTTTATAAACTGTCCCTGTTAAAGTCACGGACAGTAAGATGACAGCAGCCTAAATATATAGTGGTTACCTTTATCTCACAGCACTCAATATCTGGTTAAACAAAACACTTAGAAATAAAGTCCAAGTCAAGTTTAGGACACAAAAGTCCGTCAAAGAAAGGAAGCATCAGGACGCTCTGACATGTTTGTTGGACGGTTGAACAACATCTGGATTGATTTAATGGCTCCGACTGGAGAATTAGCACCGTGGATGTAAACATGATGCTCCTGTTGCAGATTTTTTAAGTAATTCAGTTAAAATTTGCGCCACATTTGGATGGAAACTTGATTTACAGACGACTTTTCATTCCACCTGCAAGTGTGGCAGCTTTAGTTTTAACATGAATTGATCTTTCGCTCACATCTAACTTATCTACACATTGATCATGTAGTTTTCCTGGACAGATGTTGAGATCATTCAGAATAAATGCAACATTTTTATTATTTATTCCAACAATATTATTTACTGTTCAAAACGTCATCACTGAGTTTAATCTGACCTTCTACAGAATCATCTGTTTCACATGTGAATGTTCTGTCTGGTGTTGAGGTTGTTTTCTTTTTGTCACTAATTTTAAAACACCTGTTAGCTGGTCGTCAGTTATTCGCAGGGTCGGGGGTTCGATCCCCTTTCTTCACGTCCACATGTCCAAGTGTCCTTGAGCAACACACTGATGGTCAGACGGCACCTTGCACGGTAGCTCGCTGCCATCGGTGAGTGTGTGTGAATGATAAATGCTGTATTTACCAAATATTATCAGACTGCTTGTTGTTCTTAAATTAAAGTAACATATATATTGTGACTTTTTTATTTTCATATTTGTGTTCTTGACATTATTTCTTTTTCTTATTTTCTTTATAGGCCTGCTATACAATCACTGTCCAGTTTATTAGAAACACCCAGCTAAAACTAATGCTGTCTAATACAGCAGTCATCTCCTTTATGAAGGTTTTAAAGTTGAATAAAGGTGTTTATTCAACTTCATGGTCATTTTGGAGGCTGTAGTTTGTGGTGCTGTTGAACTGTCTTATACTGACAGGTGTTTCTATTATTCTGTCCACCCCATGTATATCAGTGAGTGCAGGCTAAATAACAGAAACTCGTCTCTAAAACAGTCTGAACTCAAACTGAACATTCAAACCTTGATGAAGGAGATTTATTGCAGGACTGTCAGACTGCATTAGTTTCAGGTGTTCCTAATAAACTGGACACTGAGTGTTTGCTGCTGCTGACTGTGATATTTGAGTTCTCTGAAAGTTCATGTATGTTGATGTTTCTAACTGATGATGAACTTGTATCGAGTCATTTCCTGCAGAGCTGAATCATTTCTGTCCAAACGTTTGAATAAAACCTGAAAAATGTCAAACTGTATGTTGTGGCTGTTTTTGATGTTTCTGTCTGTTCAAACTCTGAGAAAAGAAACTGAAGAGATTTTACTGTGTTGGACCGATTCTAACATGATCAACATTTTACAGCAGCTGTTTTTTAATAAAGACTTTTTGAAGATAAACACTTTGAATAAAACCACACCAGCAAAATCACTGTTTCACATTAACAGCTTCATGAAGGGCATTTATATCTGAACTTTAATCACAGCAATAGATCATTTATTTCCTGACAGTGTAGAAAGCTTTTCCACTTTTATATAATTAATATTATTCATAATTAAGGTACAAACCATCATGTCTCTTTTCAGTAATCAAAAACAAAAATTGGTGTTTACACTGTGTTGAAGGTCCGTGTTAGTAGTGAAAACTAATTACATAATGTCATAAATCCACCTTCATGATTAAGAGAAACAGTTTTAAGAGGTGGTGATTCAGCTGGATGATCAGTTTGGAGCATGTGATGAATTAAACAAAGGGATTTCTGTTATTTAGCCTCACAGATTAAGGCTCATTTTAATAAATGCTGCAGACAGTAAAAGGGGTTTTGCACCTTTGTAGCCACAGAAAAGCTGCTCCAACACCATCTGTAAAATGTGATGAGATCAAATGTCTCCTCCGCTGTGCCGCAACAGGTGAGAGGAAGAAGTCACAGTGCCCAGTTTGAACGATCTAAGTGCGTGGCGTGAAGCGCGTGCCATGTTTTGGGCGCAACATTCAACAAACCAATCAGATTTGCGTGCGCTTGCATCTTGGCGCATTGCTATCATAATAGCAGATGAATGACGCAGAATAAAAAATATATAAAATATATATAAAATATAAATTATCAGCGAAGCAGTCAACAGACAGACAGACGCTGTCTCCTCTATGAAACATCTGGATCCTCACTACCCTGCATTATTAGAAACTATGATGAACCGGTCGGGGGGGTCACATCTCTCCCCTGAAGTGTTTTAATTATTCTGTGTATTATTGCTGAATGGGTGTTTTCTTTAATGATTTCCTGTCATGATTAGAGAGGCTGCTGTCAGTCATTTAAAACGTTTCCATGCGCTTTACTCCAGTTTCACTGGAGTGTGTGTGAGACCTTTAGGATGTGGAGAAGAACACAGAACATCAATTAACATTCCTGAGAGAGATTTTAGTATTTAGTTATGTTGCTGTGCCTCGTGCGTAAATCGTGCCTCGTGCGTAAAGTGGAGTAATGCGTCCCAAAAATACCAAAAAAACAAACAAACAGTGAAATACTGTGCCATTGACTTGAATGCGCCAACAATTTGCCTGAGTGACCACATCTTATTCTAATAACAACACTCTCATGGGCGCACAGCGGGCGCAAGTGCATAAATTGCTGTTTAAACAACGTGCGCGCTTGGCGTGAAAATGACAACTGCGTCGGTTGGAAGCAATGACACTTGTGCTGCGATGTATGCAGCTTCGCGCAGGTGCGAGATAGGGCCAACAGAGAGCTAAACACAGCGAGTTGGGGTGGTGGAGAGTGACGATCACGTATGCGCTGTGAGAAAGAGAGCGCGTTATTATGACGGAGAACCCAAATGCCAGTGCGCCACAGTTCCGGTCCTCCCCAGGGTCAGAGCCGGTCCGAAAAGTGATCGTCTGCCGGAAAATAATTACCGGTAGGCCTATGTGTAATATCTTGTTTAAATTTGGAAAACGGGCTGTAGCCAAATTAACATGACTTACTGCAAAGTTAGATATAAAATGAAGACAATTTTGCAATTATAATTATGACTCTGCATTATTTTACTCGCTGTGTAAGCCTACCAACCAATCCAGTCCTTTTTACCTGTTAAATTACCTTTAAATGGCCAATACAAGTCATAAAATGCAGCATTTCACTTGCCAGAAAATTATTGAAGCCGTTTGTTATTGACTGAAAGGTTATTTCTGCCCTGAAATTAGTTGATTTCATTCAGAACAGTTATATTTGACAGATTGTAGTTCACCTTGTACTTTTTACCTTTTAAAATACCTTTAAATGGCCAATACAAGCCATAAAATGCAGTAGGCTATTTCACTTGCCAGAAAGTGATTAAAGAGACTGGGCAATACAGCTCCAGCAGACGGTAATCATTTTTCGGCAGGACACCTGTCTTCATAGTTTATATTAACGCAGCGCAGTGAGAATCCAGGCGGTTCATAGAGGAGACAGCGTCTGTCTGTTAACAGACTGGAGTTCTGACACTTCACTCATAAACTGCAGAGCAGCACAGGCTTCATGATCAGAGATGGTTTTTAGATCACGTCCACACTTCTGTCCATCTCCCCTCTCTGCTGTGAGTCTGCAGTTCAGTCAGTTAACTGGTGTTTTTCATAATGCGCCATTCATGCGCCATTATTAGAGCAATGCGCAAAGGTAAAAGCGCACCTGGATTTAAAAGGGAAATGACACTGTTTGGTGTATTGCATGTTATGCCCTACACACCCATGACTAATTCACAGACTAAGTCCTTTTTAACCATGTGCCCGCCGCACAGACTATTTTTCTACTGTATAAAGATTTGCCCCCTCTCCATTTTTAACTGCCCTCTCAGTCACTTCATCCTGGCGCCGAGTCTGGTCAGACCGTCTGAGTTGTTCTGTAACGTTCTGTGTCTGAAGCTGAGGCTACATCAAATCACTTGAACTGTGACGCGCTGGCATTTGGGTTCTCCATCATGATACTTAATTCTTAGTAATTCTTTTTTTTGCTTTGTGTTCATTGTGTTTCCATAAAGCAGCTGTTTTATTTGCAAATTTGATAAAATCTGAGCAAGTGATTAATAATAAAATATGATCTGGTTATTTAGTCTTATTGGTCTGCATCAACCATCAAGGCTATTTTTCAAAATCACATCAGGTACAGAGTGGATGATCGAAGCTTCAGACAGAATTGTGCTAAATAATAATCCATGGCTGCAAAGGTGCAAATCCTCTTTCTCAGGAATTTGTTCAAATGTCGGCAGACTTGAGTATAAAACTAAGCCTAACTAGACCAGATCAGGTGTGATGAGTCTTTAAACATGAAGAATGAACTCAGTGAAGTTCTGTTTTCTCAAGTGGCTCCAGGTGATCACAGCTGAGGGAGGAGCAGGGCGACACCTGCTGGTCACATTCTGTAAATCCTTTTGTTGTGCGATCGATCTTAATAACATCATGAACACTTTACTGTCCACAGTATTTACTAAAATAAGCCTTAATCTGTGAGGCTAAATAACAGAAACACCTTTGTTTTATTAATTACGGCTTAACAGCACCACAAACTACATGCTCCAAACTGATCATACAGCTGAATCGCCACCTCTTAAAAACTGTTAATCTCTTAATCATGAAGGCGGATTTATTTCATTATGTAATTAGTTTTCGATAATAAACTGTCATCTTAGTGTATATTTTTGTGGAGACATTGCATCGTCTTAAGGCAAAGAGGGAGAACCACAGCAGGAATGGAAATTCTTTGGTAGAACCTTAATTTTGAAGAGCAGCCTGAAGCTCAGACACAACTGATGGAGAACACCGTCCAATCAGAAGCAGGGGGCTGATGAAGTCCCACCCACCAATGAAAGGAAATATTGAGTAATAAGTCATGGCTGATCCCAGATCCCAATGTTGACACATTTTATGGAAACAAGCAAAACAAACATGTCAGACGCTGTAGTGAGGGAGAGTAAAACCTGGATTTGCCAAACACGGGGAGACCACCTACAAATCTATACTGACAGATCTAAGGATCCTGAGAGCGGTAAAGTGGCTTTTGGCGTAAGCATCCCAGAAATAGGTTATAAAAAAGGATGTAGGATTCCAGACAGTGGTGTAGTCTACGTGATACGCAGGTATACGCCGTATACCCACTAGGAATAGTCAAAGATTTGCGTATACCCACTTAAAATAGCGAGATGATACGTAACAACATCGTTTTTGTGGCAGAACTTCCACACGTTCATTCATAAATTCACCCCGTTTGTGTTGTGAAGCTCTGAACTGACGTTTGCGGCTTCCGTGGCCTGTGACCGGGATCTGACGTCAGCTACCAAACAGCTGTGTGGCGGTCACTCGGCGCAAGTTTGAAATTAACTGATGTGAATCACTGAATGAGATGTGAAACGCGAGCAAACGCAAACTACACTCTTTTAGTGTTTTCGTCAGCCTGCAGAAGCTGCTGCCGCTCCGTGTGACACCATGACAGGAACGTTAAAATTACTGAAACACAGAAAACGAGCAAGATGATGCTGATGTTATCGTAACGTTACCTGGTGAGTGAAAATAGCTTATAGGCCTATGTTATCATTAACGCTATCAGTAACGGAACTGTAACAGCATTGTTGGTCTATTGGTTTGAATCTAGAAATAGTTTACTAACGTTAATGGATCAGTGAATGCGGATTACTGTGTGTGTGTGTGTGTGTGTGTGTGTGTGTACGTACAGTAGCAGTTCCTGGATGCTGGCTCATGCATTTAAGCTGATAAAGTACATAACCTACGTTTTTGGAAGATAAGTGAGCTTATCTAACTCAAATGAATGCGTTTTGGTGATAGAACTGCACACAGGCCTGCGTTCATAGTTACTACTGCTACTGAAAAGCCTCAGCTTTCCATTATTGTTAATAACAGTTGCAACTTGCACTGTGAAATGTGCATTGAAAATTGCCAGATGATAAACTCAGATTCATATAACACCTAAATGTAGCTGAGTTAGATGGTGATTAACACTAAATATTAGCCAGTTACACCAAAACATTGGTGCAGAAAATGTGTCCCGAATGCAGGAAATTAAATGTTTAATGCTCAAAATCTTCTGGGGGAGGACCCCCAGGCCCCCCAATCGTGTACTCATCAATGAATGTTTTTAAAATTACTATTAAAATATCTCCTAGTCTTGACCTCGTGACCTCAATAATCTGGATTGTCACATCTCATATGCTGTTTTGTCCAGCGCTAATCTGAGCCCTAAAATGTCTCCACCACGTTTGAACTCAAAGTGACGCCTTTCCCACCTGTAACTCTCATTGGCTGTTAAAATCTTTGCGTTGTTGATAACACACAGCCTAAGCAGTCCTTCAGAATGCTCTCTATTACATGTACATGCATACTATTAGTGAGGGACAGGGGCGGGGGCGGGGGGATCACACTATACTCACTAGAAAAAACTAGACTACACCACTGATTCCAGATCATATGTCGGTTTTCACAGCAGAGCTAGTGGCAATTCTATGGGCATTAAAGTGGGTCGAAAATAATAAACAGGAGCAAGCAGTTATATGTAGCGACTCAGCAGCTGAATCTGATTACTATCAAAAATACTAAAAGCGAAATCTAGACCCGACTTACTTGTGGAAATTAGGCAGGTGTTGGACAGAATTCATAAAGCAGGGTATGAGGTGGGGTTTATGGGTTCCGGCACACATGGGAGTGGAGGGCAACGAGGAGGCAGATGTGGTGGCAAAGAAGGCAGTACTGGAGGAAAGAGTTCAAATTAATCTACAATATGGGTCTCCGGATTACACAGAAATAATAAATAGGTCAGTGAAAGAATTATAGCAAAAATCATGTGAAAACGAAAGGAAGGGGAACATATTACTAATTAGGTCAAAGAACTGTAGAGAAAGGAAAAAGTGCTTTTAGAGGTAAGAAAAGAGACGCAGTAGTTCTATGCAGACTGAGGCTTGGACACTGCGGGCTGAGGAGTGGGCTGGTTCTGATTGGTAAACATCCTGATGGGAAATGTGAATGTGGAGACAAGGAAACACTGAAGCATTCCAGTAGGCTATTAATTCAATGTAGGAAATACTCTCAGCAAAGGAAGAAATTGTTTAGAGACCTGGGAGCAATTGGAGAAACTAAATTTAGCGTAAGTTCGCTAGTTAACTTAGAAACTAATTGAGTACCTGCACAAAACTGGCTTATATAAAAGAATATAAACAATCAGCATCAAGATGTGAATAACGAACAGAGGAGGGCAGCATTACGCCACAGATGCGTCGAGACTGCCGGAAACAAGAAGAAGAAGAAGAAGACGAAGAAGAAGGAAAAAGGTGTTCCGGAAGCTGAGAAACCGAAAGTGTGGACACGCGGTGTTACCCAATTTAGCCTAACTAGTGCTAAAATATTAGTCAATAGCCTACAATAATAAGACTTTGCTCCTGCAATGCAGGACACAGATGATGGTGGAGGCGGATGGGAAAGAAATAGTAAGGGGAAGAACGGGAAAAGAAGGAATAAAACTAGTGACTCACAAGAGTCAGATGGAGGGAGAGATCAGCAGGTAAAGGTGATGAGAAGATGCAGTAGCCAGTCGGAAGAGTATAAAGTGATTTTTAAGCTGAAGGAAGGGCAGTCTGGGTTTAGTTCTCTCAACCCAATTAGGCTTGCTGGGGCATTGAAGGAGGAGTTGGGTGATATCCTGAGTGCAAAAATTTTGGCTGATGGGAAACTGCCTGTATTTTGCAAGTCTGCAGCACAGTTGAACAAAGCTGTTTCACTGGATGCGATAGGGAAGAGGCGGGTGGAAGGATTTATTCCAGCTAGCAAGGCTGGATTGAAAGGGGTGATTTATGGAGTTTCTCTGGAGATCTCCATGGTTGAGTTGGTGAGGGGCATTGAGGGGGGCGAGGGTGGATGAGGCCACACGAATTAAAATCTTTCGTGAGGGAGTTAAGAGGGAATCATCAACTGTGGTGTTATCTTTTCAGGAAAGAGCCCTTCCAGAACGAGTATTCCTAGGATGCTTGTCATTTAAAGTGCAACCATACAGAAGGCCACCTTTGAGGTGTTTTAAATGTCAGAGGTACGGACATATTGCGGCTGCTTGTAGAGGAAATAGAAGATGTGGGAAATGTGGAGGTGAACACGAGTTCTCTGAGTGTAAGGAGAAGGTGGTAAAGTGTGGTTCATGTGGTGGAGGGCACATAGCTGGAAATCGTGAATGTGAGCAATATAAGCAGGCTTTGAGGGTGCAGCAGTTTAGGGAGACTAATAAAGGGGTGTCTTATGCTGAGGCTGTAAAAAAGGTTGCAACATATGGTGAGGTGAATGACACAAGGAGAAGGCAAGCGGAATGCCCTCCGCAGGTAGCTTATGTAACAGATGATTCAGTGGTGGTGAGTAAGATGAAATTCCTGGCTTTCATTGTGGAAGTGATGTGTGATATGAAGCAGACTAAGAATAATTCAGATATCGTAAGAAGTGTGGTGAAGGCTGCTGAGAGGAGTCTTGGGGTCGTAGAGGTTGAGCCAGCAGCACTCCATAGATATGTGTTCTCAAGAGACAAAAGGGAAAAGAACAATGGAGGTCAAATGGAAGAAGATGATGATGAAGTTGATAGTTAGTCTATTAATGTTTTGTATTTTGCAGTAGAATGCTAGGAGTTTGATAGCTAATGGACAGGAACTAAAGAAGTTTGTGGATGGTTGTAAAAACAAACCACAGTTAATATGCATTCAGGAGACATGGTTAAAACCGTCTTTAAACTTTGTGGTACCAGGTTTTAGTTGTTTACGTAAGGACAGAAATTCATCTGGAGGGGGGGTTGTGCAATATTTGTTAAACAAGGTGTCCAATATAGGCAATTAAATATTACCTCAGGACTGGAATGTATAGCAATTGAGGTATGGAGCACAACAGGTAGGTTTTCATTGGTAAATTTTTATAATCCTTGTCTTCGGTTGGAAATGGACAAGTTAGATGAAATCATGGACCAGGTGAGACCTCCCGTGGTGTGGACAGGCGATTTTAATGCTCACAATCCTCTTTGGGGGAGCAGAATCAGAGATAGAAATGGGGTTTTAATGGAAGATTTTATAGATAAAAACAATTTGGTGGTGTTAAATGATGGAAGACCGACTAGGTTTCAGGTGAATAGTGGGAATCTGTCATGTATTGAACACCTTAGGGAGTGATCACTTCCCTATATTTACAGAATTTGGCAGTGTTTTACAGGTGGAGAAGGAGAGAGCGGTAAGAGGGTTTAATTTTTTAAAAGCAGATTGGGATAAGTTCAGAGATGAGTTAGTAGGCAGTTTAGGTGATATAACTAGTCAAGGTAGCACTGATGAGTGGAATAATTCTCTTTGTGGAGTTGTGAGGAAAGCAGCAGAAAAAGCCATTAAAATTAAGGGTGAGAGGAAAGAGAGAAAAGCAGTGCCATGGTGGAATCAGGCTTGTGATGAGGCTGTGCGGGTTAGAAATAGAGCTTATAGGCAGCTTCGCAGATGTCCTGCTGAGAGCCTTGTTGTTGAATATAAACAACGGCGAGCTGAGGCTAGAAAGATTATAAAGGGTGCGAAGAGAGAAAGCTGGCAGAAGTTCTGTGGCACTCTATGTGCTGAGACTACTGTTAAACAGGTTTGGAATATGATTCATCGGATGGCGGGAATTAATAGAGGTTTCTCTATTCCTGTTGTGGTAGAAGGGTGTAGGGAAGTGGTGAGTAATGAGGACAAGGCTAATCTGTTAGTTAGAAGTTTCCAGCAAGTGCATAGTGATAGGAATGTTGGCAGGGAAGGTTTGATTAGGAGGGAGCTAATGCTTGAGCAGGAAGGGTATAAACTCAACAAAAATAATGACAACAGTGATGTAATCAATGTGTTCTTTTCTATACATGAACTAAGAAGGTCAATAAGACGAGGGCGGCACACTGCTCCTGGAAGAGATGGATTGGGATATGAGATCTTTCAGCATATGGATGACTTTGCATTAGAGGAGTTATTGGCATTGATTAACACAGTGTGGGAGGAAGGATCAACACGCAGTGATTGTGCCGATTTTAAAACCTGGTAAGGAAGCAGAAAGCCCTGGGTCATACAGACCAATTGCTCTCACAGCTGTTATCTGTAAGATTATGGAAAGGACGGTTACTGACAGGTTGGTATATAGACTAGAAAAGACAGGTTTTTTCTCTACATATCAGAATGGTTTCAGACTTGGTCGTGGCACTATGGATTCAGTTTTAATGTTGGATGATGATATCAAGAAAGCCCTTGTAAATAAAGAAGTGGTGGTAGGTGTGTTTTGATATAGAAGGCTTATGATATGCTGTGGAAAGAAGGAGTAATCATTAAGTTGTATGATGGAGGCATTCGGGGCAGAATGATTAATTGGATTAAGGACTTTCTGAGGGCACGGAGCATTCAAGTAAGAGTAGGAGGGAGCTCCTCTGACTCCGTGTTTGTAGATAATGGGACTCCACTGGGTAGTGTCATCAGCCCAGTTCTATTCAATATAATGGTGAATAATATGTTTGATGAGATAGGAAGTGGATTTCAGCGATCTTTGTTTGCAGACGATGGAGCAATGTGGAAAAGAGGCCGTAATACTGGATACTTATTTAAACAGATGCAGTGTGCTTTGAATAAGGTGCAGGCTTGGAGTGATAAGTGGGGCTTTAGGCTTTCATTGACAAAAACAAAGTACATGGTTTTTGGCAGGAAGAGGAAAATAGACAGTCTGGGTCTTAAATTGTATGGAGAACCTCTTGAGAGGGTCAGGGTCTTCAAGTTTCTTGGGGTCTGGGTCGATGAAAAGTTAACGTATAAAGAACATGTATGTAGAATGGTGAATAAATGTGGAAAGATTATTAATATTTTGAGGTGTTCTTGGGGTGCAGACAGGAAACTTATGCTGATGATTTATAAAGCTATGATAAGAACAGTTTTTGATTATGGATGTCTTGCATATGGATCAGCAGCTAGGTCCACGCTTAATATGTTAGATGGGGTTCAATCTAGGGCTTTGAGGATATGTACTGGGGCATTCCGGACAACGCCGATTCTGTCGCTGTTAGTGGAAGCAGGGAGGTTCCGCTAAGGCTGCGACGTGCAAAATTGGCATTAAATTATTTTGTAAAAATTAAAAGCTTTGGGTCAGCTCTTCCTTCGGTTTCCCTGTTAGCAGAGTGTTGGGAGTTTAGAAAGGGTGAGAGTAAGCTTAATAGATGTAGTGTTTTACATTCTGTTAAGACATACGCAGAGGAGCTTAAGCTTAATGAAAGAAAAATGGTGCCTTCTGTCTACTGGCCATCTATCCCTCATTGGCTATTTCCTGAGGCTGATATAGATTTATCTATTAAAAATTTAATAAAGGAAGGAAGTGTAGGAAATGTCACACATTATGTACAGGAGCATCTTAGGAAATTATGGAATAGCATTAGAGAGGCGGGGGTGTAGTGTGGGTTTCTTGTGGGTTCCAGCACATGTGGGGGTTGAGGGAATGAGGCTGCTGATGAGGCTGCTAGGGCAAGTTTAGGTAGGGAAAATGTGGAGGTGGAGGTGCCATTTGACAGACTGGAATGCCGGAACATCATTAAGGAAAGACTGACACAACAATGGCAGCATGAGTGGAGCAATAACACCAACGGGAGAGAGTTCTATGACATAAAGCCTTTAGTCAACCCTGGGAATACAATTATCTTGCCTCGGATGGATCAAATTAAATTGGCCCGATTAAGACTGGGTCATTGTGGATTGGCAAGTGGGCTGTTTCTGGTGGGAAAGCACAGGGACGGCAAGTGTCAAGTATGTGGAGTACAAGAGTCTGTCAAGCATGTCATCATGTTCTGTCCGAGATATGCTGAGGAAAGGAGATTGCTATTCATTGGCCTCAACGTTCTTGGAGTTGATCTATTATCTGTAAAAAACTATGATGGGTGATGGTCCTAATCAAAGAGAAAGAGCATTGGAACTATTCCACTTCCTAAAAACCACGGGCCTATATTGGAAAATATAGGTCAGGAGGAGCTTTAATGTAGTCTGTTTTATCACCAGTGGGAGGCAGCAGTGCACTAACAGTGCCTAGTCTGCCGGAAAGGAACAGAAGAAGAAGAAGAGCCGAAAGTGTTTCGCTCCGACGCAGTCTGACCGTGTGTCCGTTAGTGTTGTTGAAATGAAGTTAGTGAAGTGATGTTTAATGTTTACATGACTTCAGAAACTATGAAGCTTCTTCCTCTCCTGTGTCTTTGTCTCCTGACTCGGTCTGGAAAAAACGTTTGCTGATGAACACGGTAAGAAAACTAATTAGGCCTCACGTTACTGAGACTGAGAATCAATGTCCTGATTATTAGCACAGATCAATATTAAAACATCACTCACAACACTGATGATCAATGTAATTAATTACAGTCGTATAACAGAGCTGCGCAGTTTGCTGATGTTTCCGTTGTCTGGCTGCGGAAACATCAGCGAAACATTCAGGGCGTCTCCAGCAAAGAAACTTCCGCATATCAAACTTTTATTTTTCCCAAAAATGTATTCAAAACTAAGACATACAGCAGGAAAACAACATCTTCTGTACATCAATAAAGTCTATAGACATCACAAATAGGCCAGGGAGGTCAAGAGTTATAGAAAGGAAAGTATAATTTTAACAAAAGCAAAAGAAAAAATTAAATAAATATCTTGTAAAGCTTACAGAGGTCATAAGATTTAACAGCTTTTTTGTTTTCCATTCAGATACTGAAAGAACATAGTGCTTATATTAGCAGCAAGCTCCAAAAGCTTGGTTTTCTTTTTAAGAATTTTGACTCAAATAAAATTTAGTTAAAATAATTAATACATTTATCTCATAAAACTCTGAATATAATTTTTTGTCATGTTTAGTGAATCCAAACAATACATTTTCCCACCACAATGCAAATTGAGGGTAAATACTGACAACTTTACTCGAAAGTTTCTTGGTATGTGTGTCAAAGTCCCTTTTCAGTTTTGCGGGTAACAGCTTCCTCATATCAAACTGTGAAACCTGATTAACTGTTGCGACACGTCACTGATTCTTCCAAACAAAAAAATAAACAGAACTAACTATAAAAAACTGAACTAAAAAATAATAGTCTGTATTTAATAGAAACAGTTGCTCCTCCCTCTGTTCTCAGTTCAGTTCAAATTTGCTTTATTGGCATGAATGTGTAACAATATTGCCAAAGCATCATGCACATAAGAACGATCAACCCCGTACATTTCATTAAACAAGTATTTAAAAGCGTAATCAATCAAGTAATCAAAGTGTATGTGTGTTTGTGTTAAAAATAAATAAAACAGTAAAGCGGTGTGCGTGTGTGTGTGTGTGTGTGTGTTAAAAAAACAAATATATTAAAAATAAAATAAATAAAACGGTAAGTATGTGTGTGTTAAAAAACAGAAATATATAAAAAAATGAAATTAAAATAAATAAATGGAACAGTGGCGTGTATATATATATATATATATATATATATATATATATATATATATATAT